>RJWT010048340.1:0-11173 GCA_004365215.1 Cuniculus paca | reverse complement strand
GAAGGGACAGGAGTGTTAGTCTCAAGTGTGTCCTTTAATTGGCTTAGTATCTTGGGCCATCATCTCTAAGATGCATTTCAGCAGTCACTGTCGGAGAGTAGTGCGCAAAACCCCGAAGGGCTCTGAGTTGCTTCAAGCTGCTCCTGGACATGAGGCTTGGTCTGTGCAGGTGGGACTCCATCTGTACCTCCTTTCAGTCAGAACCGATTGAATTATGTGTGCTTTGTGTATTTGGGCTTCTGGGTATAGAGAGTCCTTGGAGGCCTTGATAGTTTTGTACATCACCTGTCCCATTGCTACTGAATTCCATGCTTCTAGTTTAAGGGCACCCCAACTGTGCAACTAGAAAGTTAATGGGAGTTTCACAGTAGTAATCAAAGAACCGCCAGGACCCTTTAAGAGAGGTCAGCAGTTAGAAAGAATTGTGGGACAATGTGACATAAGGAGCTTGCTTGTCAACTGTGCATTTACTGATAATGATGATGACATAAGTACCTTGACAGTAGCTAGATATTTTTGGTGCATTCGTGTTCTTTTTCGCTGTAGTGCATTTTTATTTTTGTCATATTTTGCTGAACAATAAATAAACACAACATTAATATTCATGAGTGGTTGCAGGAAGAAAATGTTGAGTTTATTTTGCTCTCAGGGACACAAACCACTGAAGAAAAGATGCTATAAACTCATAGTTGGAGAATAAAATACCAACAGCAATAATAATGATCTGCCGAATTCTCTGAGGTAACCTAAAAGCTCACAGGGTTACCTAAACTCATTTATGAGAGGGAAACACATTGCAAGACCCCATATCTCACCTTTATGTGCCTTGATTTGACCCCAGGAGTATTCTGAGCCTGTTCTAATTTTCTCACTTATAACAGAAACTTGAACTTGGATACAGGGCCAAGAGTGCTCCTTGGCACAGTTATGTGAATTATACTTAGCTTCCAATATTTGTATTTTCCCCAATAGATTTTGCTTTCCTTGAGGATGAGTAAACTGTGTTCCCTGAAGTACCCATTGTAGCATTGAAATTTTGTGTGTGTTTGTCAACGTGAAGAGTTAAAGGAGGTACAGGCGAAAACTTCCATCTTAGTGCATAGAAACGTTTCTGCAGAAGCCAGGACGTTTCTCTGGATTGAGTCTTCCAGTGTCCCTGGGCCCAAGGACTGCCTCAGAGCCTGCCAACTGGTCAGCTGAGAGTCAAGATGAGAACTTCTTTTTTAAGCAACAGGGAAGGTGCTCAACTCATCCTTTGGAACTTGCTAGCACTTACGAATGAGGCATCTCAGCTGAGAGCTTTGTATTTACGTGTGATAAAATGGGCACGTTGTTCAGTGGAAGTCATATTGCCAAGATGGTCCACATGTTACTGTAAGAAGCAGCCAGAGTTCATAAAGACACAGGAAGAAGCCTGGCCTTGGCATCCAAGTCCTTGGCTCTAATCCTTCTACATCCACTTGTTGTTTGTGTGATAGCGAATGGAGAAGTGCTTAAAAGGTTGGCTATTGGGTCTGGGCAGCAGAGATTAAAAACATGACTCTCGTATCAGGATGTGGTGTGATCCCTGAAGTTACTGAACTTCGCTGTGTATCAGTTTCCCATGTAATAAATGACTGTGATACTAAAACCTGCCTCATGGGGTTGTTTTGAAGATAAAGTAGTAATGTGTATAATATGTGAATAGTACGTGATCAAGGAGTTAGTGCCTGGCCACTTATAAATTCTACACAAAACAATAATTCTGTACAAGCATGCTTACGACCTAACATTAATTTATTTCTTCTGTAAAACAAGGTTGCAGTATTTACAACTGAAGGTTCCAAGAAGCCTTGAAATGTTCTTGAGGCCCTAAAATAATAAATTTTCAATAAATTGAAGCTCTTATTTTCATACAAGGATTATTGTAAATTTTCATATTAGTTATATAATGTTTAGTTGAATAAGCAGATGGGAATTTTTCTTCTCCTAGAAGGAGCACACAAATGGCTTTATCATCTCCTGTCTCTGTGTGTGCTTTCTACCATGAATTGTCCTCCTAGAAAGGAAAATCTGTTGATCAGCTTACTGGCATTTTAGTACTGAGATAGACTCACAGATGTTTGGTTTGACATCTGAACTGTGGACTCTGGTAGAGATCTGGGGTTTGATCTTGGTCATCTGACTGTGTTTAGGTAAGCTGTTCTGCCTCCCTGGCTGTCCGATTATTCTTTGGTTAAATGGTGGACCAGTGGCAGTTATGCTGAGGTTAAATACACTGGTACAGTAAGACACATAGCACAAAGCCTGCAGGTGCGTAGAAAATTTTACTTCCCTCTCTTCTTCTATACAGCCAAGCTCTCCACTAGCTTTCCTTTTTAAAGATGATTTCCAACTTCAGCCTTTAGTCTCTGTATGACATTTATGGAATTTGGAGTACTTGACGCTTTGGCATCTGTGCGAAGTTTTTGCATCTTGATTTCTCTTTCATCAGGGAAATTTCAGTCTAGTAAATAGAAGTCTAATACTGTTGCATATTAACATTGCTCCTTTCACAATTAGTTAAACCACATTGCTCTGACTATACAGAGAAGGGGAGATATTTGAAACATGTTCATAATGATCATCACTTGCCAAAAATTCAAATTCACTGATTAGTCATGGCCAAACATTTTCAGATCATCCAGGAATTTAGGGAAATTAATCTAATTATATGGATATATTTCCTTTGTAAATCCTATTGATGACTGTTTGGGGAAAATAGAATATTGAGAACATAAATATGATTCAGAGAGAAATCTTTTAAGCCCAAGCATTATGAAAGGTTTTGCTGTAATTCATTCAGAAGTTCTGGAAGTTAGATTGGATGTATCATCTTTGCTTACCCACTGAGGAAATTAAAACACCAAGAGAATGAGAGATTCATCTATCTCCTAGAGAGGCAGGGACAGAGCCTGAATTGGGAAGAAAATGGCACTGTTATCTAGATTTAAATAAAGCCATGTGCAGCCCAAAATATGTATTTTAAAAACATTCCTGGAGTTAAGCGATTCTGTTGGAGGCTGTTTTTTCCTTATTATTCAACAATCCATTCCTGTTTAACAGCAAGCAAGCATGCAAAGAGCCTTAGAAGTCAGAACTCAAGTCCTAGATTTCATACGGGAAACCACTGCTGTAGAAGGAAAGAAAGAGAGATCAGTTCCCCACCCAGACCTGTGTGCGGGTGGTCACCACTTCCATGGTGCCCAGCAGCCCTGTGTGTATTTTTTAATCCTGGAAGCTTGACTTTGTTTGCCCCGAGCTATACCAGGGCTCAGGGCTGGCAGATTGTTTCTCTCTCTCCCTCTCTCTGCCTCTGATTTCTGTGCATTCTGGCTCCGGTGGTTGCCAATGTATTATAAGGCCAGGCACACCAAGAGGAAATCCTGCATACATAACCCACAGTGGGGCTTGATTTCGGGTATAGAGCCTGAAGGGAAGCTTGGAGAGAAAGAGGCTGGGGGTTCTGTGTGCAAAGGAAGGAGAGAAGATGTTGAAAAGAGAACTCTTTAAAATCAATCTGTGAAATACAGCACTGCCTGCTAAATGTGTGTCTGTCTCGTAGGACATTCTGGGTCCCCTGAATTATACACTTCCCTGTCAGGTTCCCTCCTCCTAGACCCTTTGGGGGTGGGGGGAAGGACTGTTTAGAACATTCCCTGAGCTCCACTCCTCACATTCTTAGTCTTAACTCTCTGAACCTCCAGGCAGGATTACCAGGTCAGGCCAGCTGTGTGCAAAGAAAGACCCAAGGCTCAGAGGCAGACAGGCAGGAGTGTGAGTCCCATTGGTGCAATTTATTCCCTTTGTGGCCTTGGGCAAGTCACTCGTCACCCTGGAATCATAACCCTCCCTCTAAAGGGTGTAAACATAGTGCTTTCTTCACAGAGTTGTAGTGGCAATAACACATAGTCTGTGTCGCACCCTGCTTCGCAGGCTAGCACAGATTAGGTACTTAATACTGGACTTGGATATTTTGAGGTATCAACTCCTTCTTGCCTGATAGTCCAGGGTGACAGTCCAGCAATTACTTTCTGTAATTGCTTTCCCAAGGTTTTAAGCAGCTGTGGGGTCCTCTCATCAGAATTGTCTTCCCTGTTGTTCATTTGTTTTTTGCATAATACTCTATTGTCCTAGGTCAGGCTCAATCAAGGAAGGCTGTGTGCTAATGACTTAGGGCTGGTGTGTGATGGAGAAGGAACCGTAGGGCATATGCATTTGTGTGCAGACTTTGGTGGTCGGATTTGAAGTTTTGTTAAATCTGCAAAAAACCACTATTAAGTTAAATTACAAACTAATGACAATTTGCTGAGGGGTCGAAAGGAGAAAATGTTATTGGTATCTTTATGGTATGCTACCTACTGGATTTTTAAGCATGATGTTCCATTATAAAAACAATCCCTGATCATTGTAAAAAAATAGGAAAATTTTGACAAATAGAGGCAACCCTGGTTAATAAAAAGGGTGTATTACCCTCTGTGCATCAAGTATGCAAATATATTATGCATAATGCATGTATTTATTACAAAAAATATGTTAGAGGACTGAAATTAAATTCTTTATTAGCTAACAGCTATGATCTGTTGCAAAAAATTGTAATTATAGATTTTTTTGAAGATGTATTAGCTATATATTGTTTTCTTGGAACCACATAATGTAAACTTTGAACACCTTGAGGGTCCCACAGGGATAAACACTCACATGCACAAAGCAGTATCTGAGAAATGGGAGTCTCCAAGCTTAACTGCTGTTTGATCTTTGGGAAACTATTTAGTGAGAAATTTTACTGCAATTTTAATGCAAAAAGTGCAAGAAGATTCAAAGTAGAAGAGATGGTAAACAGTAAACATGCTAGAAAAATGCCCTGCTACATACACAGGCGGTCTCCCAATTGTCATGTCTGTACTCTCCAAATCGCCTTACCTCTCATGTCTTCAGCTCACAAACTGGTTATTTGTGTGTGATTTGTATCCCAATATAACTAAGTTCTTACATCACCACGAATTGCGTTCAATTTCAGGGGCCTAGAAGGCAAGAAGTAGAACAATTTAATTTTCTTTTTCATGGTACCATGCAGAAATAAAAACAAATGGTTTGTAATGATTTTATCAGGACCCTGCTCTTTAGGAAGAATTGATTTTAGCTTGAATAGTTATGTGATAGAAAGAAATGGAAGTTTCATTAGGCAAATTCAAGTTAGCAGGGCCACGTTCAATATAAAACTGACAATGATAATTAGAATTTGAGGCATGCCAGGTAATGAGAAGAGTTAGTTTTAAAATAAGATGGGAAGCTAGAGAAGAGCCAGGAGTGCTGTGATTAGCAGGTTGGATTTGCAGTGCACTAACAACTGTCAAGTGCAGTAAGTTTTTTAAGTAGAGAAGGAGCATGATCAAAATGATAGAAAGCATTCTAACTTCTCAGCGGACAGTGGTTTGGCAGGGAAAACAGCTGTGAATGGCAGAGCGTATTGAGGAGCAATGTGTGGAGTGGGGGTTCTATGCCTTTTTAAGTGATTGTGATTGAGCCTCGATGCTCTGGATGATCTTATTGAATACGTCTTTGTTGACCAGTACTTGCTGAGAGACAGGATTTTATTCACTCATTCATGCATTTATTCAATCACTCACTTTCCATCAAAAATGCTTTTTGAGTACCTATGGGACTTGCTAGGCTACAAGCAGTGGGCACAGCTGTCAAAAGACCTTCCTTGTGTGTAGCTTACAACTTCAGTGGGGAAGGTGAAAAATCAGCCAATAAACATTTGTATGATGATAGATGGTGATAAGAAGTATGGAGGAAACTAAACCAAAGGAAAGGTTGGAGAACATGCAGTGCTACTTTAGGCAGCGTGTTTGAAGTAAAGGGGAGGGAAGGGTCAGCAGCAACCTATGGAACCTCCATCATGAGGACATCTATTGACCAAATGCTGGTGCCAGCCAGTAACAAGGTCAGTGCTACTGTCCCGAACAAAGAAGTCACAGCACGGGAGAGCATGAGCACACAGGGTTTTAGAATCAGGGAGACCTGGATTTGAATGTTTTCCACTGAACATGAACTTCGTGACTTTGGCCACGTTGCTCCAACTCTTTGAACCTCGCTTTTGTTGTCAGCAAAGAATATCTTTTCCTTGAGGATCTTGAGGATTAATTATGCATGAAAATACACAGGCTTCATTTTCATTTCACTCCATTCAGCTCGCATCCCAGTTATAGGTATTTGTTGAAATCACCATGCAGATACATCTTAATTCTCTCAACAGCCCCATGGTAGACAGGACTGTCACCCTCATTGTAAGGATGTGGAGGTGTTGGCACAGAGAAGTAAAGCAGCTTTCCCAAGTTTGCACAGTTGCATGATGAAGCTACATTCCAAACTTCCAAGAAACCTGACTCGGTGATCCCAGCCCTCCAGGACCACCCCTGCCTGCCCCTTTTAGGGCTGCCCTGTCCTCCTTAATGAGATGATAGTGCTGGGGTGGACAGTCACTCAACATCATCAGTTCTCATGTTAGTTGATCCACAAGCACAGTGAGAAAGTGGGTCTCAACTGAGAAGTGAAGTCGGGACATCTTGGAGGGCACAGCCTGGCTGTGTAACAGCCTCACTTCTGGCTGCAGCACAGAATGATCCCGAAGCACCTGGACGCCTGTCCTGGTAATGGAGGACCTGTGCTCTGCTCCGCTGTTATCCACATAGTCTTTTTCTCAGGATTAGGACAGTTTTGCTCGTGCAGAGCCTGGAATACATTTTGGCAAATTGGTGATCTTTGTGATGCTCATCCTGAGAGCTTAATCCTCTTATTTTCAGAGATCTGTTTGTGTCCTGAACATCAAATGCAAAAGAGTGAAAGAGGCTTGGAAGCATATAAAAGGGCACTCAGAGGAGAGTAAATGTCCGCCAAGAAAAGTACGTACATGTGGCAGCAGTGGAGAGGCGAGCCGTAGACGGAAGGGAAAGAGCGATGTCACAGAATAAGGAAAATCACTGGCATACCTCCTGGGAACAGAAAAGTCATGAAAACCTGAGGCTTCTTTCAGGGGCCAGATGATTTCTCTTGATGCCTTCCCTGTTTCTCTGCTACCGTATACTCCTCCCTTAAGTATACTTGAACTTTCAGCGACCTTTCACCACGCTTTAAGGGAGCAAGACCATCCAGTGTAGGTCCTTACAGAAAACAGATTTGCCCCGGATGGTTCCAATAAAGTATGCATAATGGGAAATTATGGGCAGAGGTATGGCAGGATTGAGTGAATAAGTAAGGAATTGAGATGTTTTTAGAACCAGTCACCGGGATAGAATCATCGCTGTCTGTAGAGGTGTGGAGATGAAAAGGAAAATAATCTGACCAAAGCCAGTGGAAGCTGGGTGCATGGAGGACGAAGGGCCGTCCACTGGGAGATAGAGGACACGGGTCCAGGCTGAAGCAGGGAGGCACAAAAGAGGGTTGCCCACCACATCACCTTAGAGTTTTGTAGATCAGAAATTCAGTCCACCCTCTAAGGGCTAAAACCCAGCTGTCTTTAGAGCCATGTTACTTTTTGAAGATTGTAGTGGAGAATGAGTCTCCTTTTTTTCTAACCTGTAGATAACTCCAGCATTCCTTGACACAGGGCCCCATCCTCCATTTTCCTGGTCAGCAGCTCAGCAGGGCTGTGTCCTCACATCACAGCTTTGTGAACCCATTTCAGTCATTACATCTCTGACCACAGCCAGGGGAGGAGGCTGCCTGTGATTCTTGTGGGCTCAGCCAATAATCTAGGGTAATCTATCCATTTTATAGTGATATTTGCAAAGAACCTTAGCCCTTAGGTAATATATTTACAGGTTCTGAGGATTAGTGCACAGATATCCTTTGGGGACCGGTATTCTGTCTGTAACTGTGGCCCCTGTAGCATGGATTTTCCTCCCAGGGCACACAGCAGGATACAGAAGTGGAAAATAGAATGAGGTGAGGGGGAAAAGATAAAGAATAGCCAGCATGAAGGCAATTTGATGTTTATATTTTATAAATTATATAAAAATGTTTGACTTGGTTAAAGTTAATATTGTCAGCCTATTAAGTTTATATTTATTTAGATTTTTTTCTGAATCTGTTAGGTAGCTAGACTTTTGCTAACTCCAAATGAAAACTTACACTAGAAATGCAAGATCCATTCTTTGATCTGAGGAGTTTTTCATCTAACCAGGCCAAGTGCTGTTAGGCCTAAAAGTACGAATAAGAGTGTGACTGTTAATCCTGATCTGTCAACTTGATTGGATTAAGAAAGGCCTGTGATATTGGTAAAGCACACTCATGAGTCTATCTGCATGGGTCATGGAGGTGTGACCTGGAATACTATATCTGGTTCTCCACTCAGTACTCTCTGGCACTGTTCCTCTCCTGTGCTTCCAGCCACCGAGAACTAAGCAGCTTTGCTGCACCATGTGCTTCCACTATGATCCTTCCGCCTTGGAGCCAGCTGGCCATGGACTGAATTTCCTGAAACCATGAGCTAAATTAAACATTTCCTCTTTTAAGTGGTGGGTGTCAGATGTTGTATGTAAGTGATAGACAATGGGCTAATACAGAGAGAATGAGGCAGGGAAGGTATTGGAGAAAAGAGAAAAGAAAGATGAGTTCTCTGGAAATATGGAAGGAATTTCATGGAAGTTGCAAGTTCAGCTGAGTCCTGAAGTAATGGCTACTAGGGTTTATCAGAAAGGAGAAAGCATTGCAGCAATGTAGAAAAGGAAAGCAAAATATGCTAGGATAAATTTTATGTATACTCTTTCTTTTGGATAGCAAGAGTTAAATCCATTAGATGACAATCATACCATGGCCCGTAGTGGTCTCGGATTTTTTTGATTAATTACTTAAAGGTTATATATAGTATTTACTTCAGCAGATAGTGGAAATATAATGAAGTTATCACTGTAAACAGACTTCTTTTGTGTGTCACTTTTCTATATTCTATGCTTCTGTCAACCTAGAGGCAAAAAATTTAAGAAGTATAAAGGCAAAACAACAGTTATCCTCCAACAAAGCATCAACTCCCACTATCAGGCAGCCAGTGAGAAGATGTTTACACAGAAAACATCTACAAGTAATGAAAGGCAGATGCTTGGGGGTTTAGAAAAACTCAGCAGTCAAGGTCATTTCCTGTTGCAAAAAGCCCAATTTAACCCAAAATGCCCAGAAGGCACCATGGTTTATTCAGGCTGGAACAGTGAGTGTGCAAGATGATTATATTAAATAATCACAGAAAGGTTAAGTTATGCTTGCTGTGGTTTGCTCAAGACAGCAGGATATACATAATTTATTCTGGAAAGATATTCATTCAAAATGGTTAAAATTTTAATGACATTGGGAGACGTAAGGAGTTGTTTGGAGAACGCAGCTCTCAGGTATCTGAAGCTTTATGATGCTATTCCAATGATTTACAATCCAGAATATCAGACGTAATAATCAGGCATTTGTCTGCCTGAACAATGCGTATTTACAGAGTTGAGTGCGAAGTAATTGTGTTCTTTCCAGGACAGGTGTCCTGTCACCTTGTGTGGGGAGGTCGAACAGGACTGTGTTTAAAACTTGGGTCTCTCCGTGGTGTCGCTGAGGCTTACAAGACATTGGCCGAGTATCAGCTGCAGAGACCTGAAACTTCGGCTCACAGTAAACTAGGACCTTATAGTGAGCGCGGCTACTGATGGTTCACCTGTGTTACCCGTGATTCATTTGCAAATTCATCATATATTCATGAGTGTCTACCCTGTGCATAATGTGTAATACCTACTCTCCCATCTCTTTGACAGCCTTGGAATGGTTTAAGGATGACTGTGATCTTAGTCCCAAAATACTCTAGCTCAGGCTTCTCTGAGCAGGTCACACTTGCTCTCTTCCAAATGCATCACCATTTCCAGCTTCCTTCTTGAATTGTATGAAAGAGATTCAAGAGTAATCTGACTAGCTTGGAGTCTCATGGAGTCCCACAGAGTTGGATCCTTGCTTCTTTCCAGGTTAACAAACATGATCTTTTAAACCATATGGTATACAAAGTAGTACAAAAAGCAACAATTCTATCAATAATGTCTGTCTCACGCAATCTTATTGTGTTTCTATTTTTTGTTATTGCCATTTGGATAGGTGGGTGGTTATATATTTTGTTTAAATTTTCATTTTTTCTGATTGCTAAAGGTGTTGAACTTCTTTTCATATGTTTATTGGCTATTGCTATATGATCTACAGTGAAATATCTGTTCATGTATTTTGCCCTTTTTCTTTTTGGATTTCAAATACATTGTCACTGAGCTTTGCAATGTCTTTGCATGTTTTAGATATTGTACCTTTATCATATAGATGGTTAATAAATATATTCTCCTATCCTATAGCTTGTCTTTTTGTCATCTTCAAGTAGTCTTTCACAGGGCAAACCTATTAAATGTTTTAAAATAAGTTATTTTACCAGATTTCTTTCCTATGGATCACTTGTAAGTTGTCAAGTCTAAGACTGTTAGCCTACTTTTAAATTTTTATGATTTCCTCTAGTTTATTTCTGAAAGTTTTATGTTTAAGCCTATAATCCATGATGAGATAATTATTGTATAAAGTTTGAGGTTTAGGTTGAGGTTCGCTTTAATGTTTATGAATATCCTGTTCAATCATTTGTTGAAAAGATCGTCTTTCCCCCATCGAAATATTTCTTCACCTTTTTTCAAAAATCAGTCCAACTTTTTTAGTAACTCTATTTCCGCTTTCTCTGTTCTATTCCATTCATCTGAGTGTCTATTCCTTTACTGACACTATAGTGTCTTGATTAATATAGCTATATGGTAATCCTTACTGCCAGGCAAAGTGATTCTTCCCACTTTATTGTTTATGCCAAGATCGAGCAATGTTAAGGCCTGTATCTATTCCTAAATTTACATGAGTGGGTACTAGATTTTGTCAAATACTTCTTCAGTGGTAATTGATGTGCTCATATCAGTTAATTAGCCTGTTGAAGTGGTAGATTACTTTACTTGACTTTCTAATTGAACTAGGCTTGCATATCTGGAATAAACCCTGCTTAGTAATGACGTATAGTTATTATCATATATTGTGGATTCAATTTTCCAAATTTTGTTGGAAACTTTCTGTTTCATTTCATGAGAGATATCAGTCTGTACTTTCACTTCTA
>RJWT010048339.1:0-11143 GCA_004365215.1 Cuniculus paca | reverse complement strand
GTGCCTCCTCAGCTGCTCCTCTCCCCCCTTGTCGGTCTCCATGCGGGCATCTCAGCAGCAGATGAAGTTCAACTGTTAATGAGTGATGGTTTTTGCAAGCAGCAGTTTCTTATAGAAACTGGAAGACGGTGAGGGGGGTCGCAAAAAAAAGATTTTTTTTTTTAGAGTCGTGGTTTCCAACAATGAAATTCAATATTGTAAAAACCGCCTTAGAGATAAAAATTTATAAAGAAGCTGCTTAGAAAAAATAAGACAAAACTTTGCATTTTAAACTTCAGTAAAATGGGGTGCAAGGCACCTTTGTGGACAGGACCATTGCAGGCTCCCCGGAGAGCTAAGGGAACTTTACTTACATCTATCATAGGAGTCGCTGAAACAGCAATCCTCTCTGCAGCTGTATGGATAAGTAGTGCTTCATTCGAGCTTGGTATTTGCCCCAGACTGCAGGGGTCAGCTTAATAGTAACCACAGACACAAAGACAAAGCGAGAAAAGGAACAGTGCACACAGAAAGAAAATGTGGCTCCAAGTGTGTCTGAGTGCGTGGGATGTGAATGCATTTTCATCAGGCAAGGGCTGCTGTGGTGGGAAAAAACAAATCACAGGATCCACAGATCATTTCTAAATTCCCTTGCAAAAGAATCTTAAGATTTGCAGATTGTTTTTAGGTGTGGAAAGAAAGCAGGAACATGTGCACGCGCACACACACACACACACACGCACACACAGAATTCTTAAGTCATGGGGGCATTGTACTCTACACACAGTAGTAGTCTCCATACCAGACACCAAGAAACTCTAAAGCATCGTGAAGACATCAGTATGTTTCAAAGGTGAGACCAATTTTAAAGACTGTTCCTATGCTACCTAGAAAGGCTGTTTCTCCAGAATGGTCTACTTGAATTCCACAGCTACACATCTCTATTATGTGAAGTCTAAGGAGAAATTGGATCTATCTAGCCACACGTGGGCTGGGAACAGCGGTTAGGGTGGGGTACAGATTTGTCTATCAACAGAAGAGAATGTTCCATTAGCTCTTGCATGGCAGAAGTATTCTTTCAAAAGCAGCTTTTTTCTTTTGAGGAAGGAAGGCTCACCCCACTCTTGTGTTTTCCTCCCCTACCCTACAACCTCCCCAAATGCCACAAGTGAGTTCATTTTCTTCCACCATACGGCTACTCCCAGTAGGCCAGAGTTCAAGAGCAGCCGAAATACACAATCCATGTTGAACCTGTCCAATGTAACAACCTCCTGCTGCTGACCAAGATCCCATCTCCACCGTGCAGAATGACAAATGGTTATGCCTCACATTTGTTTATCCCAACCAGTCATTTAGTGTGGGAATGCCATTCCCTCAAATAGCAGAACATTCCCAGGAGTTCAAAGGAGTGGAGTCAACTCCTTCTTTATGTCACCAGTGAGTTCCTCAGAGTCCAGCTCTGTCCCACCTAAGCTCACTTGAAATCTACTCTTCAAATTCTCTGGAACAACATCCTGGACAGATTATTGGCTCCAGGAACACATATCACATATGTCTGCCTGGGGGAAGCTAAAACAAGCAGGCAAGCAAAAAGAGAAATTAAAATTATATTGAAGCAATTCAATCACCTGTCCTTTCACAAATTACGAAATGAATAAGGGAACCATTGTGATATTCACAAAGAATGGATTCCTAATGATAGAATTAGGTTGAACCATATGAAACTGCTGTTTGACAGTCTTGGGACCACTACAATACAATTTTGTGTGGTTTAACTTATATTTCACCACCATGTAACTAGTGACTACTATATGTCTGTAGTTAATATGTTACATTCTGTAGTCATTATCACCATTCCATCAAGTTAATATCACTACTGCTCCAACTTTATAGATATGGGAACTTAGGCTTGAAAAGATTAAGAGTAACATATCAAACACTCCACAGAGAGCATACCACAGAGTTGGAATGAATACCCAGGCCCACACTTTGAAATATGACCCAAAACTACACTTTGAACCACCAGCCTCTATGCTGGAGACTTTGACATACACTTTGTGGTTCCACTCAACTGACTGAATTTTTCCAAACCTTGGTATTCTCCTCTGAAATGAACCCCCACTCGATGGGCGACCAAAGGCACTTAGCCCGGTGCCTGGCCCATGGGAAGGGCTCAGATGTTGTGGAACAGTGTGATGTAGGCTGGATGATCAATTTCTCCATCATCATGACCTCAACTGAGACAGCATATTGTGTGTCCCTATCACCCTTAGGGGCCAGGCAGACACTCATGGGTAGACGGGCAGTAAACTACAGTCCTTAAGTCTAGAAGCAAAACCACTATGGTTTGGATGTGGTTTGAATGTATCTCTGAAGGGTCATGTGTTGGAAGTATGGTGACACTAGGAGATAGTAGAACCTTTTAATAAGTGGAGACTACAGCAATGTGATTGGGCCACTGGGGCTGTAACCCATGTAGTTCTCATGGGACCCTGGTCAGTTCTTGAGAGAAGGTTGTTATAAAAGGGCAGGCCTGGCCCCCATCCCATTCCCTGGCTTCCACCTCACCATGAAAGCTTTCCCTCTCATACACACTGCTGTCATGATGCTACTGCTGTGTTGTAACTTGGCCAGGGAGGCCCCCACCAGAGCTGGTACCACATGGTTTGGACTTCCATCTCCAAAACTGTCAGCTAAATAAAGCTCTTTAGCATATAAAGTACCAAGTCTCAGATACTTTGTTACAGCAATGGAAAATGGACTAATACAGATACCCTTCACAATCAGTACAGACTACTTTGGCATGGAGGAAGTTCTTTCCACTGGTATGGACATGACCTCCACCCCATTTAGAAGAGAGACCATCCACACAACACTGCCTGCCTCTCCACTGCCCACTGCCAGGTAAAACCCTACCCTCAGCCCCATCTCCCATTTCTTGCTTTCTCTCCTTTGGAATTCTACTGAGCATCAGGAATGCTTTCACAAACATCTTGACGTCTCATTTGCCACCTGCCAAGCTTCTTTGGGAATCAGCTGTAGAAGACTGAAGAGCATGATGATCTGATCTGGAAGCAGCACTGTGGAACCCTCAGAACAACCTCTCCCTTCTGGTTCTGCCACTGACACTGAACAAGTCACAGATTGTGTTATTCTCTACTCCTTATCCTTGGAGAAGGACTTCGTCTAGAATGTCACTAAGTTTCTTTCCATCATAATGGTCGTTAGTGAAGGATAAGAGGATAAAAAGAAATATACAAGGTGAATTTTTTAGAAGGTGTACGATAGTGTATTTTAATCTTGTTTTTCTTCTAAAAGCTTGTAGTTCATCTACTCTGGCACATCCTGTCTCCTTTTGATTGCCTGTTAAAAAACAAAACCACAGACAGGAGAGTTTTAGGTTACACTGCTGATGAACTACAGCCCAAGATGAATAGCCTTGATTTCAGAACACCACATTTGTGCTGGTGTTTTTCCTTAATGATCTGCACATGTGCTTGCAAAGTGCCTGGCTGGGATTAGAGAAGGGGGTCTTTGCTAGGAACGCCACACAAACTAAGAAGCCCAGTGTAGTCTCTGTACTCACTTTCAATTCCTTTGTGTCCACCCATAGCAATTACACTATTCTCTAGGAGTTGGAAGGTAGGCTGATTGCCTGTGTAGGGTAGATTTGGATGCTTGTCGGGCACTTACTTACCAGGGCTTGTATTTTTATGGTACACTCTCTAAGCTCAAAGAGCTTTCCTGGAGTAGGTTTTTCAAATTAGAAGTTTATCCGTAAGACTGCTAGGAAGAATGTAAGAGATTTTATGAATGGAGGATCAGAAACAGCCTTGTGGCCTCTGGTCAGCTTTTATAATCTTGGAGCACTCACGAACTTCCAACACCCTGTACCACTGACATTTATGTATGGCGTATACTGTTTATTGCCTCTGCTCACAGGAATGTCAGCTCCATGAGGACAAAAATGTTTGCTTTTGATGGTGGCTCAGTCCCTAAAGCAAAGACTGACAAATACCAAGTGCTTAACAAATAAATTAAACTTCATAAAATCAGGCAAAAGATTCAAGCAGAGCTGGTATTCCACACATCTCACTATCAGAAATCTCACTGCACCTTTAGAGGGAAGAGGCATTGCAGAACGGATCCCAACACTAGGACGGTGACAGTGATCGAGGTGCTGGTGATGTGTGAGGTAGGAAAAGGTGTCAAGTAGTAAATTTCTGCAGGATTCAAGATTAGTTTAGCCCAACGCCACAAATTTCCACAACCAAGCTCCAGACTGAAAGAAAACTGAGCAATGAGCCAAGAGAAAAACTCAATCAACTCAGTTTCTCCACCCTGGCCCATTTTCATTTCATGTATTGGGAAAGTGTATTTGTTGAAGAACCCAAGTGTCTAAAGTGATCAGATTTCTGAGGCTGCTCTAAAGGAAGTGGACACAGAGGCGCTGAACCCAGCTCACTTTACACCCGGGTAGTCATGTTTTATGCCAATCCAACAGCACCCTGATGTGAACAAGGCTAGGGAGATAGTGCCAAGATAATGCTTGGCATCATAAAAGATGTCGGTGAAGTCCAAAGTATCATTCCACATGCCTTTCCTGTTCAATAATTGTAGGACATAAGCTACACAGGATACAGAAATCAAAAGGCTTAATATTCTTCCACTGTTGACATTATGATGACAGGTAACACACTTTTCGATTTAATTCGGCCTCTGTTCTCCTGGCAGAAAGTAATCAGATCACCCTTGTTCTTTTCTCTCTTTTTTCACATTTGCTCATTCTTTGGGGGAAACCCAAAGTACTTCCTGCGTAGGATGTTAGAGGTCAGAAGGCAGGAGCTAAAGGCACTGAACTCAATCAACTGAATTCAAGTCACCATTCAGTGCTGAGAATAAGGGTAAAGGAATTACATTTATGATCACAACTCAGCCTTTGGGATGAAAAGAAATTCTAGAGAAAAAAGAAAAAAAAATAACAGCACTACTAATGGCTCATTTTAATCTCCAAGGACACTACACAGCTAATACAAAGAAAGAATAAGGCATAAAAACAGCAGCATACATCACTTACATTGATCCGTGTATATGCACCTAGTTACTTAGCAGGGTGCTCACTAATTACCAAGCAGGATACCAAGTACTTATACATATTGTGTTTTAACTCGTTCAACAATGCTACTAGAGAGATGCTGCTATTATACTCATTTCACAGTTGAAGAATGTTAGGCACCAGAGAGATGAAAAACCTTCCTCCGGTCACAGAATTAGCAAATGGTACTAAGTACTCAAAGCCAGGCAGCCTGGTTTCAGAATATATGCCCTTAAACATTACTGTGCATGTGGGATTGGTCTTTGACGCTCCGGGCATTTCCCCAGGTAGCAGGATTCTCCACAGTGAGAACATGCCCCACCTCTCCGGCCGCTATCAGCAGAGTGGATCAGCCGAATGGCGCCAGCCAGCAGTAACAGGAGAGGTTGTCAAGCAATTAGCCTGATGATAATTTGGTATAATAAAGCCTGCTTCAAATCATAACTTAAAGTGAGCAGAAAGAGAACATTTTTCCTTTCCTTTTCCTAACCCTACCTCTTGTGCTGCAGCAGAAAAAGGCAGTTTAACACAGTGGGGCTAGCAAGGCCATATGACTTGAAAAGAAACATGACACAAGATACACACAGGCAGGAAGGCAGCACAGGATGCAGGCTTTTCAGTCACCCAGTAAACATGTCACAAGTGCTTGCTAAAAAGGGTACCAGGAAGGTCAAAAAGGGAAAGACACAGCACTGCCTTCTCTGGTTTAGCATTAGAACCTATTCACCAGGCTGCTCCTGGAAAAGGCAGTCTGGATAGTTGGTTGGAGATGAGAAAGATAACTGGCCAGCTTGCTTCTGGGCTACTAGGCCGGCAAGCTGCAATGCCTCCTGGGCCAGGGAGGGGAAGAAAGTAGCCACACAGCAGGTGTGAGACCACAGGAAGCAGAGGCCCCAGGGAAGCCAGGGAGGGGAGGCCCCATCTAGGTGGAGCCTTGTGCTCACAGCTGATTCCTCCAGAGGCCAGACATCCAGATGATGTAAAACTTCCCTTTTAAATGTGGATTCAACAAACATATGCAGGCCAAATATTTGCGTAAGATGTCATTTTCTAATTCAAACAAAAGCTGGGAGTGGTGGCACACACCTGTAATCCCAGCACTCAGGGGAGGCTGAGGCAGGAGGATCACAAGTTTGAGGCCAGCCTAAGCTACATAGTGAAACCCTGTCTCAAAAAGACAAAACAGAAAGAAAAATCAAACAAAGAACATTAATAAATTCACTGAATTGACTTTCTAAAATTAAAATTGTTTTTTTCTTTTTCTTTTTCCTCAACAGGTGAATAATAACAATCATGGTACATGGCAATAGTAGCCAGCAATGTGAAGGAGCAGGTTACTGTTCACTTCAACGACATGGATGGATCTCAGAAACTTTATCCTGAGGACAAAGGTCAGACCCAAAAGGGCATGTACTGCATTATTCTTTCTATAGCACATTTTAAAAAACAAAAAAACTATAGGGAGAAAAAAGATTAGTAACTGCAAGACCCTGGAAAGAGTGGAAGGGAGGGGGAACTCTGCTGGGGTAGTCAGTATATTCTAATTTGATTATGGTGTGGTCACAACACTGGCTGTATTTTGGTGGTACTGGGGATTGAATGCAGGACCTTCACACTGAGCTATATCTCCAATGCTTTTTATTTTGCAACAGTGTCTTATTAAGTCACTAAATTTTCCTGGCTGGGCTCAAAACTGCAATATTCCTGCCTCAGCCTCCTGGGCTGCTGGGATTACAGGCATGCAGCACTACTCCCAACTAAAACTGACTAACTTTAATTGTGGATTTGGTGGGTGTAGACCTCGATCCTTCTGTGCATCTTGCTCAAATCATTTTTAAAGGCCAGGATGCAGCTTGCCTAGCATACGTAAGATTCACACTGGGACAAGTGACCTGTCCTCTGTCCCTCACCCCAGGGCCCCCTAAGGTACCCAGCTGGCTATACCATGAGGAGCCCCACAGCAGATACTTGGGAGCTCCAGGATGTGCAGGACGTGGCCAAGGCCAGCCTTCCGAATCAGCCAGGGTTGACAGCACACCTATCTGTACAGATAACACCAACCAATTTGTCACTGAGATCGTAACATTGGGAACATGCTCCTTTACGGCAAATACTGATAAACTGCAAAGCCACCTTCAAAAAATATGAATAGCTTTATTATCCCTATTTTATGTTAGTATGATATTGTACTGCTCTCAAAGAATTTTTGCTATTCTTAGTTGAGGTCCTGGAGATGAGCGAGTCGCCTTGCAAGGTTTGGAGGGGATGTCAGGAATGAACGGGCGAATTTGGATGGGGACCTAGGAAAGGAAGGAAAGATTTGGGGTGGGAGTAGAGAGCAGCTGGGCATAGTCAGGGGCTTCATCAGGGCACTGGCACAGGGCACAGAGACCCGTCAGCTCCAGAAGCCGAGTCTGACATGCGCAGAGCTCACCCTACAGGGACAGAGACTCGCAGGCCTATGTGGTAGAACCAGCAAGGCTCTCTCTGAAGCCCTCCATCCTTTACCAAGCATCAACTACTATACTTGAGAGTGAAATGACAAAATTTCACTGGAATTCTACAATGTTCTCTTACAAAATAATGAACATTCCAACATTTTAATATTATTTTCATATTTCGATCACTTATAAAATTACAGAACGAACTGGTTTGGTTTGGTTTGGTTCTGAATAGGGCGTGGTAGAAAAATCATGAGCCTGCACTCGTGTCGCAGTAAACCCTTCAGCCCTCTGTCACTTCTCCGCCCTGCCATGCTGTCTTCCATGTTTGTTTTCCTTGGTGTGTGGACTTGCTCCCATTGACCAAGTGAGATGAGATTTTAATTTATTTAAGGGAATGCCAATCAGTGCCGCTGGGAAGACAAAGGGCACCAGTGTGTGCTGTCATGAAGTAAATCAAGAGAGCCCAACCTTGTCACCCAGAGGCTGAGAAACTCTGCTGCCTCGGTTTGCGTGATCACAGAAAACCGGCTCAGCTGAACACAAGCTGCGTAAGTCAGATGCTGGAGTTCAAATCCACATGCAGCAGATGAGTCCCCTCAGCCAGCCTGCCTTCACAATCATCTGCTTCTCATCTGTAAAACTGAGCACTAAGGGTACCTATTTCCAGAAGTTGTTGTGAGATTAAATGAGAGGATGGACTTAAGATCCCCAGAGCTCATATTTTTTAGTTTATTAGAATTATTTGTTTAAAGATTGCAGGCCAATGCACAAATTAAAACTGATTCCTGTTAGTAGGATTCTAACTTTGACTCAAATTAATCCACTTCTTCAGAACCTACTATGAATTCTATGGATATGAACAGCCAGGGTCTGGGTCAGTCACCTCACATATATTCAGTGTCAAGTGCCCCTGTTCTTTGATCTCGCATCCTTAAATTTAGAATGTTAACCCCAAGAAATCACAATTCTAACACAACCCACACAGTCTGCGCACTCAGGAGCCAGGAGCAAGATATATACAAATTATTACACAAAAAGAAAAGACCTCTACTTAATGCAGAGCTGCTTCAAAAACAGCAAAAACAAGAAACTTCTCTCGATATTTTATTGGAAGGTCCCCAAATTGAACTTCCAACCAGACAAGCCCTTGTAAACCCACAGGTTTGCAGAGATGACAAACACAAGATATGTTCAACAAAGCAAAATCTAACACTGCAGGTCTTTGATTCCTGAATATGAGCTTACTTTTCTGTTCATTAGTATCTCCTGGGTGACATGGAGTTTCCGACCTCTGCCCCTGACTTTAAGACAGAGCTAGAACGGTGAGGGATGGTGAAGGAAAGGTTGAAGGCTTTGGGAGGGATCCTGAGGCATGGTCACCAGCTGCCGCTCCAGGTGGCCCTTTACCGAGGGTTCCCACGGGGTGATGCTGTTCCTCAAACCACATTAGGTCAGCACTAAAGGTATCAGATGTAAAATGCTGCAAACAGAGTGACACGGAGGCTATTCCTGCTTAGTGACCTGTATCAGAAGGGTCTATTTTTAGAAACCGCCAAAGGCAGCTACGCCCTTGGAAAGAAGGTAAGCTCCAAGCTATTGTTATTTCGGGAAAAACATTTCTAGCTGGGTCAATCCTAGCACTCTGGGAGACTGAGGCAGGAGCCTGGGCAACTTATCAATTTAGCTAAAATAAAAATGGCTGGGAATGAAGTTCTGTGCAAAGGCCCCAGGCTGAGTTCCCAGGACTGAAAACAAACAAACAAAAACAACTCTGTGCATCTGAGTTTTGTTCTCACATGGTTGTGAAGAAGTTTAGAGGACATAAGAATGACCCCCAACTCTATCTGAACTTGAAATTTGAATTTTGACCACTCGCACTTCTTGGCCAAGAGGAATGGTACTAGAGACCATCTTTTGAGAATTACAGTGGAGCTGATCAAAATGACACTGAGCTCATCCTTTTGTGTCTTACATGGGCCATGCAACAGGGACAGATCCAGGGGCTGACATCATCCAGGTGGTGGACTCTCCATGTCTCCTGTGTTGCAGGCAGCAAGCATCAGTGGGGTGAGAATCATGGGGCCATTTTGTTAACAGCAGCCTCCTCCCCAGAGTGTGATTTGGGGAAAGTGTAAGGAAGCTACAGTGTTAAACAGGCACCAAAGCTGATGTTGATGCAAGCTGTCTAAAGTCCACATTGAGGACAATCTGACATAGGAAGACTGGAAAGAGGAAGGATGCTTCAGAGCAAGACGGAAGAATCATCATCTAAAAAAATATGAACATTCTTACTTCAACCAGAGTTCAAAGGTTTTACTATAAGAATATTCTTTCAACTGTTATTTGGGCAAAAAAAAATACAATTTTAAGGTTTTGCTAATAAGGAAAAGTAAAATAAATTATGAAGCAATCATACATTATGTCTATAAACTAAGCCAGAAACTAAAAAGGATACAAAATTTTAGTAGTAACATGGAAAGATGTACATGATAATAACAAGTGAAAAGGAAGGCCCACAAAACAAAAGTAGATAGACAGCATTTGTGATAGGATCTCGTTTTGTTTTGTTTTGAGATAGGGTCTCACAATATAGTTCAGGCTGGCTTTGAATTTTCTTTGAAGCCTAGGCTGATCTCACACTCAAAGTGATCCTCTTGCCTCAGTCCCAAGTGCAGGGATTACAGGCATGTGCCATCACACCTGACTAGATCTCATTTTTGTAAAAACTATACCCAACTCTGAAGGACTGTACAAATAAGGATTTAACAAACACATAAGTTTCAGTATTGCATGGTTTCTCTTATACAAGAAAGTCAGAGACTAAATATATTAAAGAGCAAAGTAAAAGACAGCTAATAGGAAAAGGGGATAAACCTTTTGCATGGAAAGAGTATAAAAAGATGGAGGGAGAGAGGAGAGAAGGAAAGGGAAGAAAAAAAAGAATTAGGATATATTATGTATATGTACCAATTCCCCACAATGGATGTAATCATTATATACTGCAAATATGTACTAGCAAAAATAAAAACGAAAAAATAAACAAGGATTTAAAATAAGAGGCAGAAAGTATAGTTCCACGGTAGAGCACTTGCCTAGCATGAGTGAGGCCCTGGATTCTGTCTCCACCAGTACAACAGACAAGAGAGGTAGACAGACAGACAGATAGACAGACAGACAGGACAGAGATAGGACCAGCCAACATGATTAGTTTCCTGCCAGCAGTGAAAAAGGAAAAGCCATGCAATTCAAGCAAAATAGACAGCTCTGGCGCTTGTGGCTTCCACATTTACAGATGCCAGGAGTTCGCTGGCTGTGTTCAGGCACCTGACTTCACTTCCTCATTCTGCAAGTTACCAGACCTGTGACCTAATGCCAGGTCCTTCTGCTTTCCCGGAGCCCGCTTCTGGAAAGCTGCCTCCCAGGGCCAGCTCCCACCTGGCCCTAAGGCCCTCCATCCACACAGCCTTTCGCAGTCACCACTTCCCATTATGTTTGGTTTGGTTTCTTCACAGACTTGACTTTTTTCTACCTTTGTTTGAACCCTCACTGGCAAGAATCCTAAGCCCCAGTTCACCTGGAATCGTGCTCTCACCCACATCTTTGGGGCTCTGGTGCAGTAAAACGG
>RJWT010048338.1:0-11164 GCA_004365215.1 Cuniculus paca | reverse complement strand
CTCCCCCTTCTATGACATAATTATTTTTAAAATTACCTTTGTCACAATATTTTACTATCAAACATTTAAAAAGCTTGATCAATTTCCTAAATCTACTCTTTGATTTGCACCCTCCATACTTATGATCCAAGTTTTGCTCTGTCATCAGTTCCATCTGCAGAATTTCCTTTCTTAAAAGTCTGCTAAGGAAGAATTCTGTTACTTTTCCTTTGTCTGAAAATGTCTTTATTTTACTTCATTATGTTTTCACTGGATGAAAAATTCTGCGTTGACAGTTCTTTTCATTTGGCACTTTAATAGTATTCTGCTACTTCTCTTGGCCTCTATGTTTTCTGGTGAGAAATCCACAATCACTCAAATTGATTCCCTATAGCTAATGCATTTCATGTCTTGGACTGCTTTCAAGAATTTCTTCATTGTCTTTTGCTATAAGTAAAGTACTTACAATTATCTGGGAATGAATTTCTTTGGGTTTGGTTTGTTAAGAATTTGCTCAACTTTTTGAACATGTAGGAAGTTTCTATCATTTCTTCAAATGTTTTCTTCAGTTTCACTTCTACTCTTCTTCTGGGATTCCAACAGTGCAAACAAATATAAAGATGTTTCTGTTACGGTCCCAACATCCTTAAGACTGTTCATTTGCTTTCAATCTTTATTCACTCTGTTATCCAGATGGGTACTAACTTTGATGTACCAGTTCTATGAGGACCCTCCCCCATTTTTGTGGTAGTGGGAATTAATCCCAGGTCCTTCACACTGAGGTAGATTCTTTGCACACCCCCTTTTAATTTAGAGACATGGTCTTGCTAAATTGCTAAATTTTCTAGGTGGGCTTTAATTTGTAATTCTGCCTCTGCCTCCCAGAGTGTTGAGATTACAGGCATGTACCATTGAGCCCATCTTTACTTGTTATTTTATTTCTCATTTTAAAATTTCCATTTGGTTCTTCTTTATATCATCTATTTCTTTTTGAGGAACTCGATTTTCTCATTTGTTTCAGGCTTACAGTTGCTACTGGAGCACTTTTATTATTACAGTCTCTTTGAAATCTTTATCAGATAAATTCAACACTTATGCCATCTCAGTGTGAGGTCTGATAATTGTCTTTCATTATTTGATTTTGTTGGTTCTTGGTATGACAACTATTATGTGACGAGATTCTACTTTCTATTTCAATTTTCTATTTTAGTACACAGCCAAAATGTTTATTTTTCAAAATGCACAATGGTACAAGTTTGTAATCCCAGCACATTGGGAGACTGAGACAGAAAAATCACAAGTTTAAGTTCAGCGTGGGCAACTTAGGGAGACTCTTCTCAAAATAAAAAAGAGCTGGGGATATAGCTCAGTATGAGGTAGGGCATTCAATCCCCATTGCCGCAAGGGGTGGGGGTTCAGGTAAGCATGTTTAGCCAATATTTAAACTTGTGATTCATATATCAATTTAATTGTTAAAAGCTTTTCAACATGGTTTTGTTCTGTGCACTGGGCTAATCTAGAAATCAGCCTGAAATCTGCGTGGTATACATAGCACAATCTAGTTCTCAAACATTTGTCTATATTGTTCTGCTCAGTTTCATAAACAGGATGCTCAGATGTCAGCTTAGGATTTCAAACACATTAAAAAATCCCTTTCTTTACCTCTATATCTCTACTCTCTAGTTGGGAGGGAAAAGGGAACTGCTCCACTATTTCAAATTGCTAACAGGGCTTTGTCCACCAGTCTTCTGTGGCTGTGGCATCCACTGGGGAGGGCTACCACCAGCTACTGCAGCTCCATTCATTGTCTACAGTTGCAGTGCCCAAGGGGAAGGGGCGCGGAAGAGGATGGGATGCTTTCATTATTGTATGAGAAGTACATGCCCACCCTCCACAGATGCAGTGAATGTAAATAAATGTTATTTACATTTATATGATGCTAAATTTATAAATGTTATTTACATTTATATGATGCTAAATTTTTATAATGTTTACTTGCAATGGGGCAAATACAATCAAAATGTATCTTTTTATTCTCCATCTATTGGTGTTTCTTAGCACCTCTGATTAAGATATATAGAAGGCAAAACTAATACATAAACAAATAAGCAACACACATAGCACAGGAAATTCATTGTCCTCAGGATTTTTGTTGTAACAGAAGAAAGAATAGGGTATAATGGATTTGATATACCTTCCTAAAACTATAATTAATTAATTAATTTATTTATTGGTACAGGGATTGAACTCACAACCTCGCATTTGCCAGGTAGGCGCTTACACCATTGAGCTTTTAAATACTCAGCCCCTAAAACTGTTATTTTAAACTCAACATATTTTCAAACATTTAATGTAATTTTAATTCACAACTATAATCTTACCTACTCATTTGTTGGTAAATGACTTTCTGATGGCATTTGTTGATATAAATTCATTTTAAAAATGGTAAACTACAGCTGAGTGTGGTGGCTCACACCTGTAAATCCCAGCACTTGGGAGGCTGAGGCAGGAGAATCATTCCAAGTTCGAGACCGGTCAGGGGTACAAAGTGAGCTCAACGCTAGCCTGAACTGCACAGTAAGACCCTGTCTCAAAAAGACCAATAAAAGAAAAAAAAAAGGATAAACACACTTTTCAACAATTTCAATGTTAGGAACATTACAGTACTATATCTTCTTTTGTTAAGGAAAATAGAAAATTTACTTAAAGAAATAAACTCTAGTAGTGAATGTTCAAAGACATTAACCCAAGGCTCTTTGAGATAGAGGCTTTGAATACAGGAAGGACTCTATATTCAAAAGCCTGCCCAGACTGACTTGGTTAGCGGAGGCTGAGGCAGGAGTATGGCAAATTCAAGCTTAGCCTGGGCAATGCAGTTACTTAATGGGACCTTGTCTCAAAATAAAAAATGGCTGGGAAAGTAGCTCAGGGTGCCCCACCACCAGTACACACACAGACACACACACAATTCCCTTTGGGTTCAGCTTTATTTCCTTTTGCATCCATTATATAAATATAAATGGTAGCATACTAGGTCCTTTGGTTATAAAAGCAAACACACAGCCTTATCCTATTCCTAAACTCAACCAACCATCTTACACGAGAAACTGTAGCAACTCATCTCTATTTCTGGGGAGCTGAGAAATAAATCTCCTCTGCTAGCCCTGTCACTTCCAAACCCAGGAAGTCCAGCCAATCTAGCTACTACAAGGGAAAGGATTCAGACCATAAATAAAAATAAAATAAAGGAAAATACAAACAAAAAAACTCCTATCGACTTCAGGCAGATCTGAGCAAGAGAAATGGCTAAAACCCGGGGCTATTTTATTGCAAAAATGTTAACTAGAATTCTTCCAACAATCCTGGACAGCTTTTGATATGCTTCATCACTGTGGAAGAAATGATGGTATGTGGGCATATAAAAGTGTCAAATTTTTATGTGATATATTTTGTTTAATACTGAATAGATCTTATATCAGTGAAGAGATAGGGATAAAAGATGCAACAATAATAGGAAAGACATGAAATAGTTGGGAGAAGAAAGTAACAAGAGAAAGTAAAAATAATGATATGTCTCTATTCAGTGTAGTCAGAGATTCTACTTTTCCATATTGAAATCTCTATATGCTTCCTTGCCCATATGCATTTTAATCTTTCTGGCTACTGTGAAACCTAACAATAACAGATCAAATATGACATCTGAATTTTACTATAAAATAGAATAGAAAAACATTCGGAAAAAAAAAAAAAACCATTGTTGGGGCCAGGGATCTAGCTCAGTGGCCTAAGCGCCTGCCTGGCAAGCACGAGGTCATGAGTCTCATTCCCTCTACACCTTGAGCATGTAAGAAATCAAAATAAATTAAAATGAAAATTGATTTCATTAACACGGATGCTTCAAATCTCCTCTTGCAGAATTACTCTTCAGAGTAAGTCAAGATTTGGTCCCAATATTTGAGTATATATTACTGTGCACTAGAAAGCTTCACCATCATTAACACTATTCCTTATTATATCTTAAACTCACTGTGCTTTTAATGATGACCTAAAGTGAACCAGTGGCCAGTCTATAAAAAAAAGATGGGAGTCTTCACATTTAGTCCCATTATTCTAAGCAGTACAAATCCTTAGATCCATAAATGGTCAAAAATAATTATTTGGGCTTGGGGCAAACAAAGACATATCCCCAAGAGAGCTGATACCTAAAACAGTGACAGAAGTTAGCACACAGGTAAAGGAATAGAATTAACTGGAGGAGGAAAGAAAGGAAAAGAGAAGGCAAAACTATTTAATAAAAAATTCCATTGCTGTCTAGGCCACGGTCAGGAAACTTTTTGTTCATAAACAACTAGAATGTAAATAGCTCTGTCTTTGTAGGTCATATCATATATTCTCTGTTGAAATTATCTGACTGTGACTATTGCTTCAAAGTAGTCATAGATGACATATCAACGAATGTCATGGCCAGGTTCCAATGTAACTTTACTTACAAAGGTATCTGGACTGAAGGCCTAAGGGCAGTAATTTGCTGACCTCTAATTTTAGGCCCATAAAATCTATAAAAATAGACTGGCATGTGTGAGGCCCTAGATTCAATCCTCAGGATTGTAAAACAAAACAAAAACAGGACAGCAAACAGGAAAAGTGACATTAGGCAACAAGGGCAGAAATCTAGGCACCCTAAAGAAAGCATTTATGTCTTACTCTGTTTTGTGTTTTCTTTGATAGAACTTGAGGTATTTTAACCCTTTATAAGCCACATAATTGAATTCCTCAGCAAATTTAGTTATTTACCCACATCCATTACTTTGTAGTCATACTACAGCGCAAGCATCCCTAACCCAAAAATCTGAAATCCAAATATTTTGCGAAATCTAAAGAATTTTGAGCAGCAAAATTAGGTCACAAGTGAAAAAAAATTTTTTTTAAAATTTCAGAAATCACTTAAAGGGGGCCAGGGATTTAACTCAGCAGTATAAGCACCTGCCTGGCAAGTGCAAGGTCGTAATTTCAATCCCTGAGACAAAAAAAAAAAAAATCACTTAAAAAATATTTTGCTACATTAAATATATGCATTTGAGTGTGGACCAGTAGACAAATGCTACTATTTAACCAGAAAAAATATTTTTTAAAATGTATTTTTATTATTACATGTTTGCAGTACCTAATGTTTACATTTCTTGTGTGGAGTTGGTATACATACATAATACATCTTAATCCCTTTTTCATCCTCTTTTCTTCCCCTTTTCTCCATCTCTTGATTCCCTTACCATTTGAGAAAGATGTAGCTCCTTACTTCCTATTATCTTAAATATAGCATGGTTTCTCTTATACAAGAAACCCAAAATATAAACAAAGAGCAAAATAAAAGAAAAATTCTAAACGCTACTTCATGATGGGTTATGGTAAAAATGCAGGCATACTAAAAATATTATATAAAATATATGTGCAGGCTATGTATATATATGAAATTCAAATGAATTTCATGTTTGATTTGGGTCTCATCAAGCTATCTCCTTATATATGTGCAAATATCCTAAAAAAAAACCAGAAATCCAAACTCTTCTGGATATTAAGGATACAGGACAGGCAACCAATAGCAGTATTATTTCCCTAATATCTGAGCTTTTAAAATCTTCTCTTATCTTTCTGATTACATTTATCTGTCCATAAATATATTTTGAATCTTCCATCATATCTACTATGAATGAAATGAAATTGAAAGCTGGATAGGAAAAACTGGTATTCTTTTCTTAACAGTTGCAAAGAAGATAGACCACATATGGAAAGGATGTGTTTAACATTTTCTACCCACATCTCTGATTATCAAAATTTTAATCTACTTAGCACATAATTATACTCTTATGGCTTAGATAGAGAATGTGCTCATAGGTTTTTGAAACATAACTGAATTACTGGGGCAATATAGCTGACTTGCTGTTAGGAGGTGAGGTCTGGCTGAAGGAGGCAGGTCACTAGGAGGTGTGGCCTGGAAGGATATTCCTCTGTTCCCTGCTTCTATCTTCTCTCTGCTGCTGCCTGGCCATCATGACGCAAGCAGTTTGCCTGTGCCCACGCCCTTCCACCATGCCTTTCTTCCTTTCTTAGAGCCAACTGATCATGGATGAAATATCCTTTAAGGTGTGAATGTCAGGTATAGTATCTCAAAATAAGAAAAGTGACCACAACATCTATGTTGTACGACTATTGTAACTTTTTACAAAACATCTTTTACAAAGACTTTTTATAAAACAGAGAAAGAAAATTGCCTTTCATGCTATGATTAAAGATATAGATAACTACTCTTAAAACATACCTTCTATGGCATTTCAATATTACCAATTTCCTTTTTCTTTCAGGTTTGTTGACTGCCCCACCCCCGGCTTATATTATCTGATCATTTATAGTCTCTGTAGCAAGGTCCCTTGTTCCTTGTAATGGACAGCTACAGAAGTGTTCACTTACCTTTAACAAAGCACTAAGACAAAATGAACAAATGGAAAAACGAAAGGACACATAAAACCAAAAAAGGCCTAGGTCCTTAAGCTTCTTACTAATGGTGAATAAGCAGAGTTGGAAATAAGACTCTTCTTCTTTCTCTGCCATTTATTGGAGGAGTGGGATATTTCACCATCTATTGATAGCACGACTGACACAAACCTTAAGTCCACTGTAACACCAATATAACGAATGCATCAATTTTCTACAGGGAAGAAGAATCAGTGCAAACTGTTCACTGTTGGGTTTTTGAAAGGATATGACCTATGTAAGTGATATACACTACCTATCCCTGATAGCTATCAGAATCAACAATTTTGATGTCAAATTTACAATGGCATATATAAGCACTCAAGCATTCCAATATGTTGGAAGAGCTTCCACAGTACTACAGTCCATTTGTGAGAACCACTATGTCCATTTCCTAGGGTCAGAGCACATCTGTATATTTTAGTGAATTACAAACATATGTACCATGTATAGCTGTTATATGACTTTAAGTCAGTTATGGTCGAGGGTCACCAGGACTCACACTTAGAGGAAGGCTGACTTAGACTAAGATTTGGGGTAGTAAATGAGCAAAGAGATAATATAAAATTATAGGCTGGTTAATTTGAGAAAGTGCTGCAAACTCTTAAGGACTGATGGAGAAGGACAATTCTAGTCAGAGGTTAGCATTCTTCAAAGAAAAACAGCAAATGTATATAGACAAAATTTTAACTAAGGGCAAGCTCATCTTGCTTTGTTATACTGTGCTTGAGACAGAACTATTCAATTCTTATTTTTCAAGTCGATTATAATCTTGTCATGAATACTGAATTAGCAAGTACTAATTGAAAATAATAGAGTTGCCTCTGGTCATAACATTTTTGTTAGTTTACTATATATTTAATCTTGTTCTCTATGTTTCTGTTTTTGTTTTTGAGTGCTGGGGATTGAACCTAGGGCCTTGCACATACTAGGTAAGGGCTCTACCACTGAGCTATATCCCCCAGCCCATATGTATGTTTCTTTTTAGAGACAAAAGTTTATGTTATATTTAACATATTGTTTAACATATATTATTGATTTATTTAATGAATAGTGTTGATTCATTAACACTGAACACATAACCAACGGCACTGTTAACTGTGCCTGAATACAGATTACATAACACATTTATTTTTTCCACTAGGCACATCATAGTTTTTTGATGTTTAGTGGCACTAAAGAGTACCTCTGCATTATGCTTAGGGACCATCTTAAACAGTGAAATTACCTCTCAAAAAAAACCCCCACAAAAATCAAAACGTGACACTAAATATATCAAAAACCCCACCAGTTTATAGTATGAGTTGAAACATGAATGCAAAGGAACCTTGTTTGACCTTAGCTAAAACATGTTTTAGGTGACTCAAATTTTTCACTAAAATGCATATGTCCATTAGTGACTGTGAAAGCACCATGAATATTGTTTTGGAGGTGATGAAAATTTTAGCTAATAGATAAAAGAACAGGATTAAAGATGGCAGGGTAGAACTCAGCAGTAAATTGCAACTTTATGAGACCTAGAAATTCAGGTAACTAGAAAACAACTACTTCATCAAGAGAAACAAAGATCTTTAGGTGTTAAGAAAGCACCTACAGGAAAGCAAAAACTCACAATGAAGCACGATACAATGCAAAGAAAATAAAGAAGCAGTCTAAACAGCTAATCCTGGCTCCTGGGGTTGGGGACCTAACTTGGCAAACACAAGGTAGGCCTAGAGAGGGCTGGCAGTCCCAGTAATAAACAACATACTGACAGTGCTAGCCCCAAGAAAAATCCATTTATTGTTAGCTGCAGGAAGTTTAGGTTTTACTCTGAAAATGACTGCTGTAGCATGAGAAGCTAGTTGTGGAGAGGAAATCCACTGCAGTACCCACCACATAGAAGAATGATATAATCAGGAACCATTGCTTAACTCTTGAGCTACTCCCTGGAATCAGAAGTCATAGAACAACCACACCTCAGGGTCTCTATGGTCACTTCACTGAAGTGACTAGGTGGCAGAGAGTCTCAGGAGACAGCTGTAGAGAGAGGAAGCTCAAAACTACACTGAGATTCCATCTCTCCCCATCAGAAAGGTTACCACTGAGAATATAAAACTCTGCACATGCTGATGAGGATGAGGGGGCACAGGGACCTTTCTATATGGCTGGTGGAAATGTAAATTAGTATAGCCACTATGGAAATCAGTATGGAGTTTTCTCAGAAAACTAAAAATAGAGTTACCACATGATCTGTCTAAATTGCTCCTTGCTATATACCCAAAACAAAGTCTGTATATTATAGAGATAGCTCCATACGCATGTTTCTTGTGGCACAATTCATAATAGGTGTGATATAGAACTAGCCTAGATGCCCACTAGCAGACGAATAAAGAAACTGCATGTATATACATATATACATATTATTCAACCACAGGAAGAATGAAATTCATCTGCAAGAAAATGGATGAATTTGGAGACCATCCCATTGAATGAAATAAGCCAGACTCAGAAAGACAAATATCCCATGTTCTCCCTAATATGTGGAATTAAAAAAGTGACAAAAAAGTAGAAGGCAGACTATTTTTAGACCAGAGAAAGGGATTAAGATGGAAGGAGCATAAGGGTGGGAAGTGGGGTGCGGGTGGATATGAGTAGAATATATAAACTGAACCCCACCCAAAAATGTGAAATGAGGGGCTTTGGATGGGTAGGGAAGGAGTGGGATGAAAATGGCCAAATACATTATGTGGATGCATGAATCCAATATGTACAACCAACTTACAAGAGAGTGGAGAAAAAAGAGAAAGATAAAAGAGTAAAACTTTTATTAAGTATTGCTACCCTCCACAATTAAATGAGTTATGGAGTAGCAACTAAAATGCCATTAGTTGCCTTATTTCTAGGTCATACTGCATTCTCATTTATTCTTTTAATGAGAAATGATGTTGTAAAAGTCTCTTATTGCACATAACAGGATCGAATTATATAAGAAATATATAAACTTATAAATGACAGAAGACTGACAGTTATATTGAGTACAGTGTCAGAATCTCAGCCAAGTATGACAGTACATCATACTTGTGTTACTAGGGAGGTACTATGGTACATCATACTTGTATTACTAGGGAGGCTGAGGCAGGAGTTTGAGGCTAGCCTGGGCTACATAGGAAGTTCAAGGCCAGTCTGAACTGCACAGTGAGACCCTGGCTCAGCCTCCTTCACGGCAAAAAGATAACCCTAAAATCTGAAATTTAGACTTTGGCAATGATTATAAGTGGATTAAAAACTAAATTTGGCCAGGGGTTTAAGCTCAGCAGCATAAGCACCTGCCTGGCAAGTGTGAGGTCGTGAGTTCGATCCCTGGTACCAAAAAAACCAAAACGAAACAAAACAAAACTAAATTTGTGGTTATACTGTCACCAAACTGTGCTACTTAATTAAGATTAAGGACTGTAACAAGATTAGTACCAAAGGCATCAAGAATGAAAATGACATTTGTTTGCAGAAGTCATGATAACCTGTATAGAAACTGTAAGAAAACTACTAGAAGTAGTAAATGATTTGGGAGAAGTGGAAGCAGATCAAAATACAAAAATCAATTTTACTTGTATGTACTCAAAACATTCAGACAAGTTGATTCTAAAAATATAAATGAGCTAGGCATTGTGGCACACAACTATAATCCCAGCACTTGGGAGCTGAGACAGGAGAATCACAAGTTCAAAACCAGCCTGGGCTGCACAGCGAGTTCAAGGACAGCCTGGACTATATAGCAAGACCCTGTCACAAGAACAAAAACCAAAACAACTTTCTCTAAAATGGAAAAAATGCAAATGCAAAGGAGTTAAAATTTTGAAAAGGAATAAACTCAGAGAAATCACACTTCTTGCTTTTATTACTTACTACAAAGCTACCATAACCAAGACAGTGTGGTATTGATAAAAGAAAAGACATGTGGGTGTTATCAGCTGGGTTTTGACAAAAGTACTAAGGCAAAAGGACAACCACTGAACAAATGATTCTTGACCACTTAGATATCTATGAGCAAGAAAATGAACCTAAACTCTTCAATTTATATCAAGTTCAAAATGGACCACAGACCTAAATCTAGGCACTAAATTATAAACCTCCTAGAAGAAAACAAGAAAAAAAATCTAGTCACCCTGGATTTGGCAAAAATTATATAAATATGAAACATAAATGCATAAACTATACAAACAAATTTTAAAATTAGATTTCATCAGTTTAAAAACTTATGTTCTTCAATAGACACTGTTAATAAAATAAATAGGCAAGCTACAGGCTAGAAAAAAAGATTTCCAAAACATGTATCAGATAAAGGACTCATACCTAGAATATATAAAGAATACAAGAAAACAATTATCTAGTTTATAAACAAAACTAGGAGTGATGACACAGGCCTGTAATCCTAGTACTTTGGGAAGGCAGGAGAATTACCAGTTTGAGCCCAGTCGGGGAATTTAGAAAGACTGTCAGAAAGACAGAGAAAGAGACAGACAGATAGAAATTCAACAACAGTTGATGCTCACACAATATACGGCTAACCTTAAAAAGATTCACTGTCCCAAGTATTAGTGAGGATTTGGGAGAATATAAAAGGTAAAACCAGTTTCAAAACCAGCTCAACAATTTTTTAAAAGGTTAAACATACATT
>RJWT010048337.1:0-11144 GCA_004365215.1 Cuniculus paca | reverse complement strand
GGTTTTTTTTTTTTTTTTTTTTTCTTTTTTCCTGTCTTTTTGAGGCAGGGTCTTGCTATGCAGTTCAGGCTGACTTTGGGCTCACTTTGTAGCCCAGGCTGGTCTCAAACTTGGAAAGATCCTCCTCCCTCAGCCTCAGGAGTGCTGGTATTATAGGAGTGCACCACCATGCCCAGCTATGTGTGTCGTTTTTGACAAGTTCCTCAGAAACATTTTCTCTGATTGCCTGACTGTTACTGTGCCGCTGAGCTATATCCCTGGCTCTTGACTATTGTCTTTCTTGGTGCCAGTTTTAGGGGGAAAAGGGCAAATGTTTTTACTCTCCATTATACAAACTTTGATGCTAACTCCATTTTTTCTAGTGACTATTTTATCCCCATTTTCTAGATGAGTAAACTGTTAGAGAGCTTTAAGTTCCTTTGCTGAGATTTCTTGGTAACTACAATTTGAGATGATTTCAGTTGATATGGAATGTACCATTGTCATACCACTTTACATCTGTAGAGAGATCAAGTCATATCATTTGTTATTAGGATGTATTTGGCTTCCTACTGCCTTCAAATGTGGCTTCAGTTATGCTTGCCTTTCAGACTACTAAGTTTGGGAGTTTAAAACAGTGGCATATGAATGAAACTTCCAGTGTCACTAAACTCTTTCTGTTTGTCTGTTACTTATCTACGTAAAACAAATTCAGTAGCTTTTGGAATGGACAGGCTCTCTCGTCACTCCAGCCTTACCGGTGCCACTCCGGCTTCCTTGCCAGATCATCATTTTGGCCTTGAGCTCTGTTCTTTTCATCTTCACTAAGCAACAAGAGTTGTTCACCTTACTGAGTTTTCCCAAACTTCAGTGTGGCAGAACTCTCACTTCTTCCTTCTTTGATTAACCCTCTAATACCTCCACTTCTAGGAAGCTCAAGTTGAGACTTCTTTCTACAAGGGACAGGCGTGTTGAAAGCCCTTCAGTAAGACCACGTCCACTGCTCTCTTGTGGTTAAGCATGCCCTGGGCAGGCTGTGCTCACCAGCGTCCCCAAGTGTCTGCACACAGGCAGAGCACACACAACTATTTGTAATTTCAAGTATTTGTTTGCAGGCTAGAAAGGTGCTGTTCCCTTTAACTCCCCTACTGTAAAGTAATAAAACGTACTTGGTGGTCTTCCTTGAGTGGGAGACTGTAAAGGATGATTATAAGCATCACTTTGATGGCTTCCCCAGAGGCAGAGCTGTTTTTCTTCTGTCTTGCTCACCAATATATCCAGTACAGAGTACATGGGCAGCGACCAATAAATACTGTTTTCTGAATGAAGAGAAAGGAGGTCATCAACCTGGGACTTCATCCTCCTACCTAGAAAGTAGTGATTAAACCCAGTCCCCTGCCGCTCGTGTGCAAAGTGTGTGTTGGCACTGAGGAGGTGCTCCCGTGGGGTTTGTATGTTCCATCAGTTGAGTCAACTGGTGGCAAGCAATAAGCTGGAGAAAATATTTTTATGTCCTTAAGAGTTTTATCTTCGAGGAGCACAGTTTATAATACTGGAGTGAAAGAAGCCTCCTTTCCCAAGGCCTGCTCCACATGGGCAAAGCTGCTAATTTGTTTTCAGCTTCAAGGAGATTTAGAGCCTGGGCCTCCCTGGCAGTAGCTCACAGTGGAATTGTTTTCTTGCTCCTCCATGTAAGTCTGCTGTGCAGCAATAGGAAAAACTGGGATGTTTGCCAAACTAGCAGGACCAAATTCCTCTTTTGCAGACATACAAGGAGATGTGTTGTCCAGGACTTTTTGGACTTCAGGATGAACTCTTGGGAAAATACACCCTTTCATATCTGAGGACAACCAGAGACCTCCCTGCCCGCAGATAGGAGTAGAGTCCACTCACCTACCTGCTAGAAAGGGGAAGGGTGGCACCAGAGGGGAAGAGCCTGGCCCTCTAGTCCTGAACACATCAGGACTAGATGAACACATCAGCTAATGTTCAACCTCAGAAAATGCTGGACAGACCCCAAATCCTTGGCAGGATGGTCTAATCAGCGGTGGTGCACCTATGGCACGCATGCCACAGTGGGCTACTTGTTAGCATTGAAAGTTCCGAAAGGTTCGCCATTCTTGGGTACGTGCTGAGCACCAAGGTGGCCACCACTGTGGAGATGGAAGTTGCATGCTGTGCTCTGCTGGCCTCCTCTGAGCTCCCAAGTCTGTTTGGACTGCGCTTAGAGAAGCTTCTCGTTGGCAGTTGGAAGGGCACAGAGCAGAAGAAACTCTAGTGGGTGGTTTATGTTCACATGCTCTTGTTTGGAGCTTTCGTTACTGTATGGAATTCTGTAATTAATTAGATTCATTTTTATTCCACTACAGTGTACTGGGATTTTTTTTCCCCCCAAGGTAGAGGCCGTTGTATACTGAGAGTCAGAAGTTTTGAAATTTGTTGGTAATGCCTAGGTCAGCATTCTAGGAATTGCTTCTTTGCCAGCTTTCCCTTTTTGGCGATGGGAAAATGTATGAATACGGCCTTCTTTGAAGGTCTAAGGCCCACGATAAGCTAAGAACTCTCCAACTGGACTTCCCAAGTGGAAGGGGCTGACTTCGGGCAGCATTTGAACAAGCTTCTGGTCACCATACTCTAGTGAGGGTTGGCTGCCAAAAGCCATGTAAGGCTTTATTTGATCCATTTATGAATGAAGAGCCTGCAGTAAATTAGTTACCTCATATTGGGATAATAAAATCTAGCAGACAGAGGATGCCTTTGGGTTTATCCGAGAGAGGAATCGAACCGAGCGCTGCCCGGTGGTAGCTGAGCACTTCCCGGCCCCAGGCCTCCTGCAGTGCTGGACCAGGCTGGTGCCCACGCTCCGTGTACTCCACAGAGGCAGCCTTTGAGCCAGCGTTCGGCTGTGCAGCTACTGGAAGGCCTTGCTTTATTGATCATAATAAGCTGTTCTGTCTTATTAAAGTTGCATCATGGAGTCTGGTTTTAGGAGCCCTATCGAGAATTAGCTGCAGAAGAAGTGATTTGCTTGTATTTTTCTACAGTTAACAGGCTGAGCAGATGGGAGAGCAGACCTGAAATAGTGGAGTTGGCTGCCTGCCACTGTTCTATGAATTCTGATTTGCAAAGATATGTAATAGTTTTATTTTTCCCTTTTTTGGAAGTACTTGCTTATGAGCCTTGGGAAAATTAAGCCTTGGTGTTCCTGTCGAATGCACGGATGTTGTCACAGAGCCCTTGCAGACCTGGTGCTGCGCTGTGTGTCCCTTAGCACAGGACCCCACAGGCTCTCTGTTCTGTCCCAAAGGGCAGGACACACTTCAGGTCGTCGCAGCTTTTCAGCTGAAAAGTATTTTCATTCACAATTTCCTTCACATCTTAACATGTTTTCCCTCTCAAAGGGTAGGATTATGTTTCTTTTTCTTCAGGCTATGTCCGCCAAAATATTGAATAAATGCAAGAAACCATATTAAACAAGCTTTAAAACAAGAAACCTACATATAAACATGAAATAAACCAAGTGCGGCATTTAGGTGAAGAGATCTAAGTTTCTAAACCAGTTAAAATGTTTGTTTTATTGAATATTGAATACATACAAAATAATATTTTAAAACATGCATAAGGTACACAGAACAACATGGAAACACATACGTATTTTGCAACATTTAGGTTTAAAAATAGACATGTTCAGTTTTTTGAGACCTTTGAAACCCTTTGGTGACCCTTTCTCAGCTCTATTCTGCTTCTTGCTTTCCCTAAAAACCATTATCTTGAATTTTGGATTTTTTATTCCCATGGATTGTTTTATTGCACCTTTCAATTCCTGAATGTACTTTGCTAAGTTTTGCACAAATTGAATCATATGTGGAATCTTTTTCACAACTTGCTCATTTCACTCAGCGTTAAACTGGAGTTTACTCTCACTGCTGCAGCAGGTGACTTGATGACGCCGGTACTGTTATCCATTCTTGTGCCATAGACATTCGGATGGTAACCAGTTCTCTATTTCAACATTGCCTCCAGGTTTCCAAGCCAGTTTTTAAACAAACCAATCTACTTTAAACAGTATGCTGGCATTTTTTGAAATGTTTGTTTTGCTAAGAGGGTATGGCACAAAGTATTTCAGGTATTATAGATTATAAAATGGCCATTTATTACTCACTTCAAAGAAAAGCCCACATTTACACAAGCTTTACAAAGGAACAGTAACTTTTCCTGCTCTTCACAGTGGTCCAGATAAAAGTCATTGAAACTGTGAAGTGCGTTTCATTAATATTTGTTAAAACTACAATTGAGAACTCAAGTAGAATTTTTAAGATCAAAAAGATAAACAGAAGGAACCCCACCCCCATACACACACACACACACACAAAAGCTATGTGTGCCGAATTTCCATGGGCCACAGTCACCTCTCCTTGGGCTCATGGAACGTTCCGCTGTTTGCGTTGGCCTCTCGACGTCTCGGGTTCTGGCTGTTTCTCTCCACTGGCACTCACCAAAGGCCCTTGGTGGCCTCTTTTTATATGAGGTTGAGAACACACTGGGTTCTCAGCGAATGCATGTGTGTCTTCAAACATAGGTTGTTGAGTGAGTGGGATGCTACCTTCTGCTTCTCCTGCCTTCCCTCCTTTGCGCGGTTCTGTCTCAAGTCCTTTAGCTCTTGGTTTGCAGGCTGCCTCCCTCAAGCCATTCCTTGACTCCTGCCCCTAACTAACCTCTCCTTCACTCACTTGAAGCACTCCGTTTTTGTCAAGGACTTAGCACCCAGACTCACACCCATTGCTTTGGTTATTGCCTGTCTTGTCCCTGAAGGACATGGTGCCTGTCTTGTTCACTACTGCACTGTTTACCTCCTCAGGGAAATAGTGTGTAAAAATGGGCTTAAGAAATTAATTTTCCTTAAATAACTTACAGTTAAGGATATTCTAAGTAAACCATGCCGGTAGTGTCATGGAATGAATGTTTAGACAATAGACTTCTAAGCAAGTCATAAACAACCAGGTCGTTTTCCTCATTAGTAAGATGAGGTTAACAATGTGGCAAGAATAAAACAGTAATAGATAAAAATCGCTATAAAATGGAAAAGATGTTATTATTATGTATTAGGTAAATTGTCAATGGCAATACTAGCCCTAAAGGCAACTTGGATTTGGAGTGTGTTAGCATTTTCCTGTAAGAAAATAATAGTCTTCAAAGATAAAAGCAGTGGTCAAGTTGGACGGCTACGGAGAACGTTTTGCTTTGCTTTGCTTTGCTTTGCTTTGCTTTGCTTTGCTTTGCTTTGCTTTGCTTTGCTTTGCTTTGCTTTGCTTTGCTTTGTTTGGGACAGGGTCTTGCTGTGTAGTTCAGGCTGGCCTTGAACTCACTTTGTGACCCAGGCCGGCCTGGAACTCAAGGCAGCCCTCCAGCCTCAGCCTCCTGGGTGCAGGGATTACAGTCTCCAGCAGACTTTTTATTTCTCTTAAACCCTCAACTCTCAAATCAGTTTCCATAATTTTCACTGAGACTCTGCATATGATGATTGGAAATTTATCTGACGTGACCTTGAAACTAAAGATTCAGTGTTCTTCTCAATCCTTAACAGTGTTCAGAGTTTTATAAGTAGTATCTGGTTGATATCATAGTTTTTAATATTCTCTTGGTTTTTCACCTCAGCATAAATATGCATATGTATATATTTTGTTTGTTTTGTTTTGCTTTTGAGACAGGCTAGCTTTGAACCTACTGTGTATCTTAGGCTGGCTTTGAACTCATGGCAGTCTTCCTGCCTGAGCCTCTCAGGTTGCTGGGATCACAGCCCTGCACAACCACACCCGGCTCCATCTCAGTGTATTATTAATTTGACCAGATGAGTCACAGTCTCCTTCAAAGGAGAGACTGTTTTGTTTTATAACTTGTTACTCTATTTAGCAAACTCAGTCCTGTGCTTTGCATAGAAGGGTGTTTGGATAAGAGCCTATTAAGTTGTTTAAATACTTTTTATGATAGTAGAGTCTACTACATCCATTCTTCTCAATCCAGACTACACATTAAAATCATTTTAGTAACCTAGAAAAGAATGCCCTGATCCAGGTTTTAGGGCAAAGTATTCAGGTTCAGATGACTTAAGATGGAATGTAGGCATTTTTAAAATTAGTCCATCACTCCCACAGTTTATTCTGATGAGCAGTCAGAGCTGAGAAGCACTAAGCACTAAGTTAGAACGGAACACTAGTTCATATTGTCCACTGATATGACCAGGGAAGTTGGACATGCAATGCTTGGGGCTTCCTCCCTTAGGTTCTGAGTTATGTTGAGATGGGCTTTGGGATATTTAAAAGATGAGCTAGGTGATCCTAATGTGGTGGAGTTTATGACCCACCTGTGGTGGGTTCCTCCATCCCAGTGCCAGCCAACATAGATTAGCTCTTCCCCAAGCTGGCCTGCAGATACAGTTTCCTTGTAATGCTTGCAAAAATGCAGACCTTACTCCAGCATCCACAGGAGAATCTGCAGGACTCCAGGTTTCCACAGAGGTTTATTTTCATAATGCTCTAAATTTTGGGGGCATGATCCAATACATATTCTGCTTCCTACTGTAGTATGGCTATGAGCAAATTTTCTCATACTTTACCTGTTTTGCCTCTGAGCACAGAAACCTGCTTTGTAGGCGCATGCCATCTTTCAAATAATTAGAATGAAAGACTTTCATATTTAGAGAAAATGTATAAAAGCAGCAAAAGGTGTCAGTTACGCCATTTTTAGGGAACAATTGTAATTGCTTCCTTCCTGTTGTTAAGTGATCATAAACTACAGGCTATGTAAATCCTTGAAATAAACAGTCCATTTAGTGATAAGCATTTGATCATAGGACTGTGACAAACTCTTAACTGCCTTATAAAGAATAAGTGTATCAGTGTAAGGTAATTAAAAGCCAAAAGTGGATGAAAAGGCTCACTGTACTTGAAGGTTCTCCCTCTACTCCGTCCCTTTCTCTGTTGAGTCCATTTTGAATTGGGAGCTGTTGTCTGGATTGTGTTTCACTACACTTTCATGATGTTGGTCTTGTGGAGACACTCAAATGTAGCATTATATTAAAAGAGAGAAACAGAAACAACAACAAATAAAAAGCCAAGAGCACTCAACAGAATGTATCGAGTTCTGTTACTATGTGCCTAGCATTGTGTGAGCTACTAGGAGCGATATTAAAAATATAAGATGACTTACTGTGATTGAAGAATGAATATAAGGATTTTATAGTCTGAATAATGAAAAACCTGTTTAATCCACCAACTGGTTAATTAATTACATAATAGTTGAGAATGGGGATATATCTGTCTACATACAGGCATCATGCTGTCTACTAGTTCTCATCATTTGTAAGAGATTTCCAATGATTTATACAGGAAAGTTCCCTTGGTGTGAGTTAAGAGATTGTCTTTAATAATGATAAACATTCCCAGCTTTGTGTGAATCTATTTGAAAGGATACACAAGCTATGCTCATATTGGTGGCGGGAGTTGGGGTGTGTTGGAACTCTCATGTATTACAGTCACAATCCCTTCATTGGAGGCTCCAGAAGAATATTAAATATAGGAACTATTTTTTCTGCAGTTGGAGAGTAGTCAGTCCATTGCACTTAGACTTTCTTCCTATTTTTTTTTTCTTAGTGTCACCTTAATTTAGTAGGACCTTCCTGTCATTACCACATACTGACTACAAGTCTATGATAAATGATTTGGGTTCATACTTCTTTCTGATAAAATAATTTTTAGAAAATGTATTTGTTTTCTTTAGGCTTCTCCGAACAATGTTAAGGTCTGAAATTTTGCCTTTTAGCACTGGAGACCTAACATCAAAAGGCTGTTCCTTCAAAGAACTTCATGTTGCTATTTAAATGGTAATTACTTTCCTTGTGGGTTAGCTCTGAGCTTGGTAAATTTAATAAACTCAGTATTTTTATTTTATATTGTTGGTACTATGAGATGATTGTCTGAATCAAAAACACCTCAGTTCAGATAGGGAGTACTGTTGAATACCTAGATTGAGGATCTGTTCCAGTGTCATTTGGGGAACACTTTAAACCATCTTTCAATGAAAAGAAGTGAATGATCCTTTAGCTTTTTGTAGTGATTCATTTTGCATGCATTTTTCCTTTAGTGTCTGGAGATGGTTTTTCCAGTCAGCATAGCCCACTGATATAGTTGATGGACTAGTTAGATTAGTTTTTTAACAATTTAAAATATCCCAGAGGCAGAATTTAAGTCAGTGTTTTTTAATTCTTGCTACACATTCAAATCACATTTTTAAAAATGTGGCTTTGGAACCAGATCAGCTGAATCATAGTATTTTGGGACCAGGCCATGGCATAGTTACTTAAATATTTTTCCTTCTAAATAAAATATACAGCAGGATTGAGAACTACAGTTCTGACACAGGTTCTACATTTTATTTGGCCAAGAAAGAGTTAAATCAAGTTTACTTAACTAGGTGCTTATGAATATTTTATGTTATATTTCTCAGTAGAGTTTTTAGGGAAAGAAGGAGTCTTTTGGTTTCTTAATGATTTTGCTAGTTAATTTCTTGATTCGTTATTTGATCCTTTCTCTGTAGAATTGCTCTGTAGAATATGCTTTTCTGTGTACTTCACAATTCACCTGAAAGGTTCAGGAACAGTATGATATGTCTATTTTTTAGCCACAAAAATGAACCTAATTTCTGTATAAAACATTTTTTGGTTATAATGAATCTGAGTTTTGAGACAGTGTGTGAGTGGAGGCGTTTAAAAGAGGGGGTGGAAACGGCATTTGTCGTGCCCACTATGTGCCGTAGTAGTTATTAGAAACTTAACGTGGAGCTGAGATTTGTTTTTGTGGTTTCAAATGACCTTTTGGATACAGCAAGTTACTTAAAACCCCAGGTGGCAAGGTGAGTCTTGGCACATTACTGTTCTAGGAGTGAGGCTGGAGATGTACAAACAGAAAAAGACTTTCCGGGCTTTTCTTTATGTTGTGAATCTGTTTCCTGACCATGTAGTTAGAGCTTCCTTTGAATATTTTATCATCAACGTGGTTTATAATCAAGGCCACCCACCTGATTTTTGCCTGCTGACTTTTTTTCTGCCTTTTTATTCCCTCAAGCCCACAGTGCATGTGTATTCATGTTTTCGCTTTCCATTCACGGAGATCTCCAGCTGGGAAAATACAGTGTGTACAATACTCTCTGCCTTCAACTGACATTGCTCATAAATTGCAACAGAAACACTGCTATCAGCAGCTTAATAGCAGGTAGAATACAGCTCTACATATCAAGTCTCAGCAGGATACAGAAACTATGGTTACCAAATTTCCAAAGGAGAAGGGGAGCGGGTAGAAAGTTTTCTATCTAAGAATAACTGAAACAACATTGAAAATTGATTCACTGAAAGCAGCTTTTGAAAAGCACTATAAGGGCTGACTCAGTGGTTGCTCTGCTGTCACTTTTTGCTGAATTGTTGTTTTTGAAGACCTCACAAGAGGTTTTTGTGGTGGAGCAGGGTAGAAAAGGCAAGCTTGTTCGCTTCTCTTCCTCTCTCTCACCCGCTCTTTCTCTTTCTCCTCTGTCCTTTTAAATGAAAAAGAAAAACCCTTTGATAAACTTAATGAAAAGGATCTCAGCTAACAGATTTCCAGGGAGGTGATGAGGTGAGGTTGGAAGTAGCCTCCCAGCACACTCACCTTCGAACACAGGTGTCCCAGTGGAAGAGCCATGCCTGGGACAATGTAGAAGCCAGACTCTTGTTAGCTTTATCTCTAGGTAAAACTTTATTTTAGCTTAGGCTCTGATCTGTCCGTGTATTTGATTTATGCTAAAGGAGCACACAATTACATAGTATATCGAGGTGTTAATATTTTAGGCTCTGATGTGAAAATATATATCCTTTCCATTAACAAAAGGAAAAGATGTTAATTTTTTTTTTAATTTTGAAAAGAATACAACCAAACAAAATAAAACAGAATAGCGTCAGTCACAACAAAAGTGAACATGGTACATGACTTCTAAACAGGGTAAAAGGCAATCAGTGATGGCTACCATAATGCCTCTTGTTATCTTCAATATAGCTGCCCATACCATCTGAGATAAATAAAATTGAACAAAATAGAACAGAATAAAACTAGTAAAACAGACAAAACAAAACAAAGCAAAACAAAACAATACAGGGTTTTGAAACAAGATAATTGGACATCCTCGATGGCTACAATTATATATTTTGTTATCTTAAAAAATAGCTGTTCATGCCATCAAGCATAATAAAATCAAACAAAACTGAATAAAACGAAACTAATCAGAATAATGAAGACTATATGAGTTTCAAATCATGAAAATAGATTAACAGTGGCCACTTCCTTCCCTTTTTAGATAATTCCTCCCCTTTGACTTTCCCAGTATTTATTGTACATTTTGGATCCCACTAACTCCTTTAGTTGGTTATACTAGGGAGACAACACGAAATTCACCCATGTGACTCTGATCCATTACATCCATGAGCATGATCTCAAGTTGCCTCCATCCATCTATAAGAGCCTTGAGGTTATCTTCCTTTATAGCTAAGTAGGTTTCCACCACATAAAATGCCATGTCTTTCTTATCCATTCTGCAGTTGATGGGTAAGCTACCCCTACTTTTTTTCTGGCTCCCTGTCACGTAGGGCATTGTTCTCTCTCCTTTGACTTTCAGTCTATGAATTTTCTTTCTAGTTAAATGTGTTCCTTGTATAGAGCATATTGATGGATGCTGTCTCCTGTTCCACTCTGCCTGTGTTTCTTTCTATTGGTGCATTGAGGCCATCTACATTAATAGTTATGGCCCTCTTGCACTGCACTGTCTCTGCCATGCTATTTTCTTGCCATTGGCTTCCTAGTTTTCCTCTCCGTTCAGTTGTCTGCCTTGCTTGATGGTCCCCCTCTGCCATTGTTCCTGAGACCATGGTCTTTTTTATCTCTGTCTAGAATGTCCTTTAGTATTCTTTGTAGGGTTGGTTTGGTGGTCATGAATTCCTTGAGTTGTTCTTTATTATGGTAGTATCTTGTTTCTCCATTAGTTTGGAAAGAAAGTTTTGCAGGGTACATCAGTCTGGGTTGGAAGTTGTTTTCTTTCAGGACTTGCAATACTTCACTCCAGCTTCTTCTTGACTTGATGGTTTGTGT
>RJWT010048336.1:0-11166 GCA_004365215.1 Cuniculus paca | reverse complement strand
TAGTAGCCCCAGGGAGGAATTAGGAAAGAAACAATTACTTGCCTAATTCATAAGGATCAATTTGAGCCCTTTTGTCTGGACTGGGGCAAGCCCAGGAGCTGGTGGGCAGTGTTCATACCTCCTTGACCTGTTTTTGGACAAAGAGCCCAATTGTTCGGTTATTTGGCAGGAGAAGTTTATAGGGAGCTTGCAAGTGGCCCCAATCCGGGGATGCCAGGTTGCAGAGGCCCATGCTAAATGGCAAGATCACCACTGTTAATCGGGGTGTCAGATTTAGCCAATAAAAACAGAGGATGTCCAGTCCAATTTGAATTTCAGATAAATAACAAATATGCTTTTGGTACACTATGTCCCAAATATTGCAATGTTTTATCTGGTAACCTTCGCTGTCGAGAAGGAAATGTGACTCTTTATAAATTGATAAGGTTTTCTTCAAGCTTGGCCTTCAACCTTGAAAAGTTCTCCAATGGAGCCTTGTATGATTTTATTATGAATTCATCCCCCCCAGCAATGGGACATGATCTTCCTGCTTCATGGTTTCTATTTATTATCTGTTTGCTAACTGGCCCATTTCCATTTAAGCTCTGGGCTGCTATTTGTCTAAGAAGTCTTTCCAGTCTGTCAAATGTCACCTGTGTGTGTCAAGGGCCAACTCTCAGGCAAAATAATATGTTGTACACACTAGTGGTAGGCAGAACAATATTGGAGAAACGGGAAAACAGACAAAGTGAATAATCTCAAACGTTACTGTATTTACAATATTTTTACCTCAAACATTTTTCTATTTCTGGAATTTAAAAATTTTAAAAATAGTGTTTTAGGTCAAATGAAAGAACAAAACAGGAAATCAATGCTATGCACAACTTGTCACTGAACTTTTTTCTTTTCAGAAGAATACATGAGAACGCTTTTAGTGCCGTGTGTACTAACTTAAATTGTCCTGTCAGTGTGCCTTTTGGTGGCCACTGAGAGGATTAGCAGACAGCACAGGACCACTCAGGAACTGGTGCAGCAGATACCTGGCTTCTCTGAGTCATTTAATTCACTCAACTAGGCACCAGTTCTAATTTTATGGATCTTCATATGTAATATGATTATTTTAATGATTTAAAAGAACCCAATATGTTCTAGGAATTCTTGAGTAGTGATACCAATATATTTGAAAATCAGAAACAGCTGAGGGAGCTTGGCAAGGACTCAGGGCCAGGGGAAATCAATTGTATTTTAGATAGAAATCTGGCTTAGCTCTTAAAAATAGGCTCTTTTGACAGAATTTCTAATTTGGAAGGCCGTATTTTACAGTTTTGGCAGAGATAGCTCAGTTTCTATAGAAAATTTATTCTCAGGATAGAAAGGAGGGAGATATTTTCAACAATTGTTTTAAATTAAAATAGTTCAGTTTGCCCTAGAAGGAACTAGTGAACAGTCCTGATAGCTTAGAATGAACTGTAGGTTAAAGATTAGAGAAACTGGTTTGTCTTTTAGTCCTATTTTATTTTATTTTTATTTATTTATTTATTTATTTTGAGACGAGGTCTCACTCTGTAGTTCAGGTTGGCTTTGAGTTCACTATATAGCCCAGGCTGGCTTTGAACTCACAGTGATCCTCCTGCCTCAGCCTCCTGAGTGCTGGGATTACAGATGTGCACCACTGCCCAGCTGCCATTGAGTTCTGCCTGGGGACCCCACAGGACATGTGAGGCATTAAAAGAAAGATGGCCCAGAAAGAGTACAAGAAAGAGGAATTGTTTAAAACTCATGCCTGGACCCAATAAACTTTCCAAGTTTAGGATTTTGTCTTATTTACATTTAATACAGATTTCCCAATTACTGCACTGAGTCTAAATCTCTCATTTATTTACTTGATTAAAGTAAGGCTATAACTGACAGGTCAAGGCTGCAGACAAGCCGGTAGAAACCAGTTATTTTTGAAAAGAGGAACAGTTTTTCAAAGCCTAAGCCTTGTACCTTTGAAACCAAGGCAGCTGTTTTAAAAAGTCAGGTGACCTATATCTCCATGGGTAGTAGACCAGAGAGTAGATGAAATGGTAAACCATCTATTCTGCCGGAAAAACAGTTCAAAGAAAACCATCTCCACTTCCTCATCTTCAGACCACATCACAGGGCACTGTCATCGGCTTCCACCCCCACAGCTCCTCCAAAGAGCCCTGCACAGCTGCCACTGGCCACCTGAGTGCTGTCCCCACTGCTTAGCTTTTAGGAGTCATCTCTCCTTCGTTTCACCGTGCTTCACACTGGAAACCTACTCTCCTAAAACTCTCCTTTGCGTCTCACAGTGCTGTCTCCCTGATTTTTCTCCAGTCTATTTGCCTACTCCTTTTAGTCCTGGACCTGCTCCTAAAGTATAGGCATTTTCAGGGACCTTTTCAGACACCCCTACCTTTTCCCACTTGTTTTAACCATTACCGTGGTTCCACTTCCACATTTATACCTCGGTTCACACCTGCTCCGGAGACTCAAGCCGATGGCTCCCCACAGAACATTCACACCTGGCGTTTTACAAGGCCCCTCAAATGCCTCGTGTCCTCAAGTCAGTACTGTCTTCTTTCCTGCTGCATTCTGCTTCAGTGAAGGGCCTCCTTCTTCACCCCGAGGAAGAGCTGCAAAATCCACCCTCACTCTCTTCCTCCAGTATCTGGATCTGGTCTTCAAATCCTGCCATTTCAGCAGTCCGCTTACATTCTCACCGGCTATTCCCACAGGATTCCTCTGTGGTATTGGAAGTGATGTCTCCTCTGCTCAAGAACCTTTCATTTTCTCTGTCATACAGTATCTTACTTTTCCAATAATAAGATTAAATATCTATTCTTCCAAGAAGACTTCTTAGCTCTCTGTCCACTCCCCAAGGTAAATCTCTTCCTCCAGGGTTCCCATGGCTTCCGACTGTCCCTCAATTCTAACCTGTTCACCACTGAGGTATACTTTTTGCTTAGATGATGAATCAATTTTTGTAGACCACAAATTCCCAAAAGATAGAAAACAGCTCCTATTTGTATGTCCCCTCAGAGTATTCAATGTTTGATGAATGAACTCCAAACAACCGGTGATTATCAAAAGGGCGAAAACATTCAGGCTAAAGCAGCACACTAGCCACACTTCATTATCACTGAGCTATGAACCCGTGATGACATGGATGCTGATTTTGTAACCTGCTGTCTCACTGCTTCCAGCTCACCCTGTAACACTGCACGCAGCACTCCTTGACCTTGCTTTCACTGAGTGTTGCAGTTTTAAAGGCCATGAGTGAGTCAGTAGGTTTGTGTTTAGCAAAGCGAAACTTGTCCCTATGACTAGACAATGAGTATGAGTGGAATCACTGTCCATCCTCACTAAAAGCACACTATGATAAGAAAGGCCTGAGTTATCAAGTTCTCCAACAAATATACACGCAAGGAAAAGCAGAATCCTTCATGTTTTTTTTTTGTGACAAAGAACCACAATAAAGAAAACCAATTCATTACATCCTTATACTGTACTTAGCTGAGACTATTTACATAAAATATTATTTGCTTTATTGAGAGTTTCCCTAAAAGTCTCACTGAGAGAAAGAAAGAAAGAAAAGTTACCAAGTTGTTTAAGAATGACTTTTAACAGTTGTTTCGTCTTCAGAAAAAAATACCTGGTGTTTGTTTTCTAGAAGAGCTGCTTCCCAAGTCCACAAGTCATACAGCACAGCAAACCTGTCCACGCTTGCATGGGTCCATCCCCAGGCCTGGTCACTTTTCGACGTGCTGCTCTTTTTGTGACCTGGCAGGGGAGGGTGGGATGATGAGAGACGGGCTTTCCAGAAAAGCTGCTTCTAGTAGGACGTCCCCTCAGATTATCAGCTCCATCTCAGGGATGGACAGAATGAACCAGTCACCAGAATTCCTAAAAGCCAGCCGTTGGCAAAGATGGGGCACTAAATTTATACTTGTTGACTTCTAAGTCAATAGTTCTTATTTTTACTTTCCCATTTAGAGACTAATTTTGGAAATAAACTCAAAATTCAGCTAACATGAAATCTATGCTAAAATGTCTTCAGATTTATAACTTTAAAAGCAAAACATACATTTTTTCTTTTCAAAGACAAGTCCTTGATGGTTTAACAACAAACTGAGTTTCATATGCTATTTCCATGAATGTTAGCTAAGTCAAACGTTTTCAGAGATGTTTCTAAGATGATCCTTAATTATATTAATCACTAACTAAAATCAATAAAGTTAATCATTGTCATTATTCAGCTAAATTTTTTTTCATTATGATAATGTTAGTTTGTACTACCAGCATTAGTATTGCTTTAAATCTTTAAGTGCTTACTTCAGAGAAATTATTAGAAAGTAAGAAATGTACAAGGGCTCAAGTCTAAACTGAACAGTTACCAAGCACATGCTGGGTATTTAGCAGGAGAAAGACTTTGATCAGGAACTTTTCTAGTCCAATTGGGAAATCATTTCACAGTGGATAATTGCACACTTCTAAGCTAGGGGGAAATATGTCATGCGGTTAAATGACTACTGACCATGGGTTTTGGTCAAAGCGAATTCTTAGTAGTATGGTATTTATAAATTAATATGGACAGAAACGACGCATTGGTATGTCAGAAAATCCACGAAGATAAAAGCTAAGAGCTGAAATTAAATGCCCTGGAATACTGGGTGGTACCATCACATGCCATGATTCAGATACCAATGGCCATAGTGAAGAGGACAGACTTCAGTCTTATATTACATTAATTTTGTCTGGGTTCTGAAAGTTAACTGTCAAACCTTCTTTAAGCAACTTTTTTTAACCACATAAAGATTATAAAACTATTGACCACTGTTCACCATCATTTACAATAAAGTAAACAACGTACAGTAGGATAGCATTCTGACCACTACAAAGTTGTTTTCCTGGCTTCCGCTGAAAACAGTAACCCAAATACTGAAAAGAGGGAGCACACACGTAAGGAACAAGTTAGGGGTCAAGAAAAACATGCAGGTTAGTAATTTAGATTACAAGTTTGCTCATTCAATTATTCTAGCAGGTCCTAAATTGTGAACACCTCTAGCCACTCAGTAGGTTACCATGAGCCAAGTCTTAGACATCCACAAATCCTGAATTTGAATACAAATTTCAACTTGTTGCAAAGCAATGGGTCATGAGGAATCTTTAATGTTCTCTTAACAAGTCTTCCTCAGCTAATTCAAACAAACTGAGTTTTGACTTGTTATCTTATTTGGGTAGGGAAGTTGTTGGCAGAGATAAGAATTTTTCTTTTCAGGAATTATGCAAATAAACTGCTGCATTTTTGTGACCAAAGACAAGGATATGGATTCTGATTTAGCTGCTTTGAAAATATCCACTTTAAACTGCCCAATTAACCACAGAATCATCTATTTAACTTGAAAGGCTATGGCTTCAGGAAAGCTTTTAACTGGAAGTGATTTACTTCTTAGATTGCTCAGAATGATGGCATCTCAAACATGAGTTTATCACCCACAGTTTTTGTTTTGGCGACTGTTTAAAAACAAAACAAAAACTATTTACATAAGTATTTTATTTATACACACACAAACAAAAAACTCAGAATGGTCTTTAAGCACATGAGCTATAACATGAGTTTTGATTGAGTTTGACTATGGACAATTCCCCCAACATTTAGAAAAGCAGAGGAAATGTATCAGGCTATCAAATGCTCTTTTCTGACCAAGGAAGCAACTACAAAAGCTTTTATTTGTTCAAAGAAACCAGTGCTTTATATGCAAAACAAACAAAACCCAACAACTCTTTCAAATACTACTTTCAAAACCAACATATTAAACTTGATTTTCATTAGAATGCTGTTTTTTTCACACCAGTAAATCAAAACCAAGACCCATATTAAATATATTGAGTATTATATATTATTGAGTTTCATTTTCTGGACAAGGATGCCAAGTTAGACTCTTCATAAAAAGCAGTTATAATTTGAGAACATTTCATGTTTGCCTCTTTTGCCAGCACCAAGTCAGCCTCATCTGAATCTTTCCATTTCATGAGAAACATCAATTCTCCACTACCGTCTGTGGCACCAATTTCTCATGCAGGATCCAGACCGCTAGCAAAGCCGCTAGGTTTGTCAGCAGCATCTCTCTCTCTCTCTCTCTCTCTCTCTCTCTTTCCTTTGATTAACTATCATCAGATTCACTGTCAAATAAAGATCTTTTTGCACCATATTTTTCTTTACCAGCTTTTTGAGAATTAAGAAATGCTTCAGTTAACTCTGGACCCTCTAAATTTTCTTCTGGTTCCCATGCATTGTCAGCATCTGTAAATCCCTTCCACTTCAGAAAATACTGCACCTTCCCGTTCACTACACGTCGGTCCAGTACTGTTTCTACCACAAATGCTTCAGGCTCTGCTTCCTCAACTTTTTTACTTTTCCATTTTGTTTCTTTTCCATTTTTTGCAGTGTATTTTTATTGGACACCACTTTTTATTGCAGATTTGAAGAGCTATCATTCACCGCCTCAGACGCTCGGTCGTGGGTCCGCAGCATCTCGGCCTGTGCGTCTGCAGCTCCACTCACATCCTTTAAGCAGCTTTTTATAGCAATACGAACATGACTTACCCTTAATTACAGTCTATGCATATTACAAAATAACACAGACCCTTGCTAAATTCCCTTTTAGGTATTGCAAAGTGTCTATAAATTCTAAGTTCTTTTCAAGCATAATGCTGATCCTATCATATTATTCCAAAAGAAATGTTCTTACCTCATCTATTTCTAAAACTGGAAATTTCAGATGATGGTACCAAAGGAAGAGAGAACACAGATTATGGGTTACCCTGAGTAACAGTCTCTCCCTCTGGAGCGTGAATGGCATTTTCCTCACCAGATCTTTTTGCATCCTGGTGGTTTCCTGTTAGGAACCTGAGGATGTCTCTGCTTTTAGATGCAGTTTCCTCAAGGTCAGTTGCTTAGGAAACAACTCATTCGTTTCATTTGCTTCCTTCAGGGACCCCAACACATCCTCTGCACTTGAGGGTAATACAGGAATGTCCCTGTGAAAGACTAGCCACAGCTTGCCTAAGAAAGAAGTCAACCAGAGAAAGAACTGGATCTTTTCTAAAGCTGATGCATGTTGGGGCTAGGGGTGGTGTGTACTTATTGACTTTATAGACACTATTGGATATGTGTTTAATATGTTGGGTGGAAAGAAATAAATACGGCTCTTAGGGGTTTTTGTTTGTTTAACTGGTTGATTTTTTAAAATCTATTTTTCTAGAAAAGAGTATAAATGTACATTTTATTAATACATGTTTACAGTACAAAATGATTACATGCATCATGGAGAGTTAGTATACATATGTAATATATCTTAATTCTTTTTTTAATCCCTTCTCCTCCCCTCCGCAAAAGAGTATGAAGTTAGCAATGTGATTATGAGTTAAAACATACCAAACTCATAGGTATCTGTTTCAAACTTGTATAAGAAAACCAGTTCCCCACCAGGGTGCCACACACTTGCCTGGTGAATGAATGCTGGTGAATGACTGCTCAAAAGAAAATTGCAGAAATCATTCAGAAGTCACTGTGGTTTGTGTCTGACTTGCCCTCCCCTCCTTCTGTTTTTTTAATTAAGTTTTTTGGTCCATTTGAGGCATACATAATGATCACATTCACCATAGGGAATTTGTACCTGTACATGATATATATTGATTCTTTTCTTTCCCATTCCCCTACCAGTTGATTTTTTTAAAAATCTGACTTCTTACCTTTTTCTTTCTTAATATAATAGCTTCCCACAAGCAGTAACTCTGTCTCTAGTTCCTTCAGATCCCTCAAGGCCTCGTCATACATGATGTATGCCCCTTGCTGGTCCTGGGTGTGGACATAGCCGGCTTCCATGCTGTAGTAATCATCCTGGTTCTCCACTTCTGAGAACTCCATGAATTGGATGCCATGGACCTGAGCAAAGAAAACCAAGCCCAGAAGTTACTAGAAAAGGGAGAGCTATATTTTTCCAGCCTAAATGAACCAGGCAGCAGGCTTCTCACGCACAGTGGGCTGTCAACACGGAGTTGATATTCTAAATGTATAAAAAAGCAGTATGCACAGAAAAATATATGACAAAGAATGGTGGCAGGGAGAGGTAGTTCCTGAGGCAGATAATTAGCTGATGAATTTGTTTTTCTGATCAATTCAAGGGCAGCTGATAGAGCCTCCTGCTAAAGGCAATCTCTGGAGTCAAGAGTGCTGACTCCAGTCCTGGCTGCCAGGACATCACCCTTGGGCAGCCACATGGCTCCTATTAGGTCCCATTTCCTCAGCTGTAATATGGGGACAGTGCAAACATCATACACCACAATAGTTGTGGGGAGTGTGTGACAGTACACAAGCAAGCCACATTGGATCATAAACATTAGCTATTAAAAACATTTTTATTTAATTCTGTAAGTACTTCTAAAATGCATTAGCACAGTATCATGTACTGAGTTGAATAGTGTCTCCCAAAATCCATGTCCACCTGGAACCTGGGAATGAGACCTTACTGGAGGTAATTTTTTGCAGATATAATCAAATTGAGATGAGGGCCTTACAAGTGAGGGAAATTTGGAGGCACACGTAGAGGATAAGACATGCAGAGACAGGTCAAGATTAGCAAGACATAGCTGTAGCTCAAGAAGTGCCACAGATTGGGAAGGATTGCCAGCAACTACCAGAAGCTAGGAGAGGTAAGGAAGGATCTCTTCTAGAGCCTTTAGACACCATGGTCCTGCCAACACCTTGATTTTGCACTTGCAGCCTTCAGATCTAGGAGAAAAGAAATTACTCAGTTTGTGGTATTCTGTTACAGCAGCCCTAGGAAACTAGTACCAGGAAGGGGTATTTCAGTCATGTTATTTTTCTTGGATACCTAAGAGCTTACAGCTTCCTAAGAATTGTTATGCTAATAATTCTCACTCCTTCCTGTGCCTGGCGAACCCTCGCTCCCAGCCGTTCAGCTTCACCACTCTTCCTGTGCTCCCAGCTCTCTTCTTGCCTTTCTTCTCTAAGGCTTTGCCCTTGCTGTGAATCCCATTCCTCCCCGCTTAGAAGCTTCCCATCCTGTTGTGTATCTTCCCAACAGACCCTGAAACATGCTCACATTCCTCCCGTTTAAAAACACCTTCATGCCCCTCCCCAGCGTAACTCCTCTCTCTCCTGGTCTAGCCTCTCAAAATCTAATCTACACTGTCTCCACTTGCTGACCTCCTACTCCTCAACCCAGTCTCATCTGGCCTTGGCCCCATCAAGACACCTCAACCACTCTCCAAAGAGACCAACAATGACCTTTGCTTTGTCTCCAGCGGACATCCTTTAGTCACCCGTGACCTCTCAGGTTACCTGATACAGGTGAGTAGTGTCTGATTCTTAACTCACTCTCTTCCCTGGATGCCTGGGACTCCACGTTTTCCTGAATCTTACCGGTTTTCTAGTGAGTCCTTCTCTGCACCGTGAGGTGTAGCTCTCTCTATGAAGTCACTAGATGATGGCCACTCTCAAGACTCACTCCTGGGGCTTCATCTTTTCCACCTATATTCCTTCCCCGGGGGGATGACACAACATTTTCACCACTTTCATAGTCATGATATCACCTTTAGAACATTTGTTCCCCAATTGATATCTGAAGTTGCAGACTTCCTGCATCCAGACCCACATATCTAACTATTTGTTTGGTGTGAGTTCCTGGGGATTTTGAAGGCCCTTCGAGTTCAACATGTTCAGACAAGGCAATCTACCTCCAAGAGCCTAGGCCATCTCCAGCCTGTTTAATAAATGGCACCGTCATCCACCCACTTGCTCTGGCATGAATTGCTCTTGATGTCTCTCTGCCTCACCCTGTTTGTCCAGTCTATCACCAAGTCCTGCTGGTTTGACTTATCTCCGAAATTCATCCACTTTTTTTCTTCATCTCCACCACCACTACCCCAGCCCAAGCTGTGATTAGCTTTCACAAGTACTAGACTAGGAGTTTCTGAGATGAGCTAGCATGTTCATTGGTCTATCCTTGTCCCCTCTGGCCTGGGCTTTCCTTCTTCCCCATGTTACTCACTGCAGGTGGAGGAGTTTTAGAAGCTCAGTTCTGATTATGTCATCCTCCTCTTCCCTTTAATTTCCCTGAATGGCTTCTCACTGCTCACAAATGAAAGCAAAACTCCTTAATAATCTGGCCATGCCCAACACTTGGTGCTTCTCAGCTGACAGTGATTTTGCCTTCCAGCGCACTTTTAGCCAGGTATGGAGATGTTTGGTTGTCACAACTTAGGGGGAGGTGCTACTGGGAGGTGCTCTGCCCTGTGGGTGGAGGCCAGCTATGCTGAGAAATATCCAACACTGCACAGGACAACTCACAATAAACAACTATAAGACCCCAGACCTCAGTAGTGATAAGATGGAGAAGGCCTGAGCTACTTCTGCTTTGCATCGCTTTCTACCTGGCTTGCTAAGGCCCTGCCACTGATGTCTTCTTTGGTTTCTTAAAGGATCCCTGCTCTTTCTGGGCACAGATGCTTTGCACAGGCCATCCCTGATCTGAGGCAAGGTCTCATTCTCCTTTCTGCTTATTTAAAATTTCTTTATCTTCCAACCTCAGATCAACCACCATTTTCACAGGAACACCTCCAACCTTCCTGTGTCCCTTATAGTATAAATCAATCTATAATCTCTCTCTCTTTCTCTCTCTCTCCTCTATTTTTTGTTTTGAAAAGAATACAAGCAAACAAAACAAAACAGAGTAAAGTCAATCAAAACAAAGCAATGAACATGGAACATGACTTTGAAACAGTGTAAAAAAAAGAAAAAAAAAACAAAGCAATCGATAAGGCTACTATAATGCCTCTTGTTATCTGCAGTATACCTGCCCATACCATCAGAGATAAGTAAAATCAAACAAAATAAAACAAACTAAAACAGTAGAAACAAAACAAAACATAATAAAACAATACAAACAAAGCAGAACAATGTAAGCAATATAGAATTTCAAGATATTAGCGAAACAGCATTGGCTACCATAATATTTGTTATCTTCAGAATAGTTGCCTACACCTTCAGACACATTACAATCAAACCACACAGAATAGAGTAAAATCAATCAAAACAAACAATGAAAGCCATACACAGTTCCTAAACAAGATAAGTAGACATCCTCGATGGCT
>RJWT010048335.1:0-11164 GCA_004365215.1 Cuniculus paca | reverse complement strand
GATAGGTATCAATGAAGAAGCAGGGGTCAACATAAAAAGACATTAAAATTCTATTTACAGAAGTAATAGCAGAAAACTTCCCAAACATGGGAGAAAGATGTGCTATTCAGATAAGTGAGGCATATAGAACTCCAGCTAGCCACAACCAAAGTAAATCTACACCCAGACATATAATAATCAAGATCCCAGAAATTCAACACAAGAACAGAATATTAAAAGCTGTTTGAGAAAAGGAACAGGTCACCTATAAAGGACAACCCATCAGAATCACAACAGACTTCTCAACACAAACCATCAAGTCAAGAAGAGCTTGGAGTGAAATATTTTAGTCCTGAAAGAAAACAACTTCCAACCCAGACTGATGTACCCTGCAAAACTAGCTTTCAAAGTTAATGAAAAAACAAGATACTTCCACAACAAAGAACAACTGAAGGAGTTCATGACTGCCAAACCAGCCCTACAGAGAATACTGAAGGACATTTTGGAGAGAGATGAGAAAGACCATGGTTCCAGGAGGATTGGCAGGAGGGGATCACCAAGCAGGACAGACAACAGAATGGAGGGGAAAAGTACACAGCCAGTGGCAGGAAAATAGCATGGCAAAGATGAGCCAGTTCATATTGGCCATGTCCATTAATGTAGATGGCTTCAATTTGCTGGTGGAAAGAAGCACAGGTAGAGTGAATTGGGAGACAGGATTCATCAATATGCTTTATCCAACAAACACATTTAACTCAAAATGGAATTCATAGATTGAGAGTCAGGGGAGAGAGAACAATGCTCTATGTGACAGGGAACTAGAAAAAAACAGTAGGGGTTGCTTGCCCATCCATTTCAGAATGGAAAGGAAAGATATGGCATTTCTATACAATGGAAAGCTACTCAACTATAAAGAAAGATAACCTTGAGACTCTTAGGTAAATGGATACAACTTGAGAGCATGCTTATGGCTGAAAAGGTTCAGAGTCACATGGGTGAACATCATATTGTCTCCCTAGTATAAGAAAGTGGGGAAATTAGTGGGATCCAAAATACAAACTAGAGGTTGTGAAGGTGAAAGGGGAGGAGATGTCTCCAGGCGGAAGGCAATGGCCATTGTTAATCTATAATTCTGTTCTGAAGCCCTGTATTGTTCTCATGGTTTTGTTTTGCTTAGTTTTATTGTTTAGTTTTGTTTGATTTTATTATATTTGATGGCATGGACAGCTATTGCAAAAATAACAAAATGGATTATAGCAGTCATTATTGTTTTCCTGTTATCTTGTTCCAAAGCCTTTATTGCTTTGTTTTCTTTTGATTGATTTGATTCTATTTTGCTTTGTTTGATTTTGTTATGTGTGATGGTATAAGCAGCTACTTTGAAGATAAGATGCATCATGATAGCCTCTGTTGTATTTCTGCAGTCTTGTTTGAAGTCCTGTATTACTTTCATTGTTTTCTTTGGATTGGTTTTATTCTATTCTGTTTTATTTGATCATATTATACCTGAGGGTATGGGCAGTTATTTTGAAGATAACAAGAAGCATGATGGTAGCCATTATTGATTTCCTTTAATCTTGTTATGAGGTCTTGTATCATGTTCATTATTTTGCTTTGATTGACTATTTTGTTTTGTTTGTTTTTATTATGTCTGATGATATAAACAGCTACTTTGAAGATAACAAGATACATTACAGTAGCCACTGTAGCATTTCAACTGCCTTGTTTTGAAGTCCTGTATTGCTTTCATTGTTTTGTATTGATTGGTTTTATTCTGTTCTGTTGTGTTTGATTTTATTATGCCTGATGGTATGGGAAGTTATTTTGAAAATAGCAAGGGGCAACATGGTAATCATTGTTGGTTTATTTTTGTTTTGTTTTGAAGTCTTGTATCACCTTCTTTGTTTTGTTTTGATTGAACGTTCTCTTTTATTTTGTATTTGTTTTATTCTCTTCAAAATAAAAAAAAATAAATGTAATACACCATATCAATAGAGCCAAAGATAAGAATCACATGATCATCTCAATAGATGCAGAAAAAGCTTTTGATAAAGTCTAACACTCACTCATGATAAGAACCCTATGGAAAATCAGAATAGATGGTGTTTACATCAATCTGATAAAAGCCGTCTATGAGAAACAAACAGCCAGCGTCATATTAAATGGTCAAAAACTGAACGCTTTCACTCTAAAATTGGGAACAAGACAAGGATGTCCACTATCACCACTCCTATTCAATATAGTGCTAGAAACATTAGCCAGAGCAATTAGACAAGAGAGAAATAAAAGGAATAAGAATAGGAAAGGAAGAAGTTAAATTATCACTATTTGTAGATGACATGATACTCTACATAGAAGACCCGCAAAATTCCATTGAAAGACTTCTGGATGTCATAACCAAATTCAGTAGTATAGCTGGATACAAAGTCAATACTCAGAAATCAATAGCATTCCTGTACACAAACAACAAACTCTTTGAGAGAGAAGAGAAACCACACCCCTCACAATATCATCCAAATAAATGAAATACTTAGTAATCAATCTAACAAAGGAAGTAAAAGATCTATTCTGAAAATTATAGTACTCTGAAAAAGTATAGTACTCTGAAAAGTATAGTATTCTGAAAAAAGAAAAGTATAGTACTCTGAAGTATAGTATAGTACTCTGAAAAAAGAATTCGAAGAGGATGTCAGAAAATGGAAAGACATTCCTTGCTCATGGATAGGAAGAACATACGTGAAAATGGCCATTCTTCCAACATTGTTGTACATATTTAATGCAATTTTATCAAAATACCATTAGCATACCTCACAGATCCAGAGAAGTCATTCCTAAAATTCATCTGGAACCAAAAGAGACCTAGAAAAGCAAAGGCAATTCTGGAAAACAAAGGCAAGGCAGGAGGCATCACCATCCCATACTTGAAATTATACTACAAAGTTACTGTGATAAAATTAGCATGGTAGTGGAATCAAAACAGACTCGAAGATCAATGGAATAGATTAGAAGATACGACCACAACTACAAACACACTCAGCCACCTTATCTTTAACAACGGGGCCAAACATGTTCACTGGAAGAAAGATAGCCTCTTTAATAAGTGGTGCTGGAAAAACTGGTGTTCCATATGCCAAAAACTAAAACTAGACCCATGTCTATCACCATGCACTAAAGTCAAAATGAAACAAAGATCTAAATATTAAAACAGAAACGCTAAATCTGCTAGAAGACAAAGTAGCTAGAAATCTTGAAGATATAGGGGAAGGCAAAGAACTCATGAAGAAAAACCAAACTGCATGGGGCACACATCCCAGAATCAACAACTGGGATCTTGTCTTGTTAAAAAGTTTTTGCATGTCAAAAGAAATCTCCAACAGAGTGAAAAGAAAACCCACGAATTGGGAAAAAATCTTAGCCAACTGTCCCTCAGACAAAGGACTTCTATCTAGAACATATAAAGAATTAAAAAAAGAAATCAGGCCCCCCAAATTCAAAGACCCAATCCAAAAATGGGCATCTGAGATAAATACACACTTCTCAGTTGAAGAAATATGAATGGCAAATAAATACATGAAAAAATGTTCAGCATCTTTGGTCATTAGAGAAATGCAAATTAAAACAACACTAAGATTCCATCTCACTCCAGAAAGACTGGCCAGCATCAAGAAAACAACCAATAAGAAATGCTGGAGAGGCTGTGGGGAAAAAGGAACCCTTCTCCACTATTGGTGGAAGTGTAGATTGATGCAGCCACTGTGGAAATCAGTCTGTAGGTTCCTCAAAAAGCTGGGATTGAAAGTCCCATTTGACCCAGCTATTCTGCTTCTGGGCATATTCTCAGAAGAACTGAAAACATCATAACACAGTGATATATGTGCACCCATGTTTATAGCAGCACAATTTGTAATAGCCAAATCTTGGAAACAACTCAAATGCCCACCAACAGAGGAATGGATAAAAAAGATGTGGTATTTTTATACAATGGAATACTACCTATAAACAATGATCACATTGAGGCTTTATAGGTAAATGGATGCGACTTGAGACCCTGATGTTGCATAATGCTATAATCAGTGTGGAAGGAATGGGTACCCTACATAGTCAATACATAATCATATGTCATGATGTTCTATTAAATAAATTTTTATGTCCATAGCCCCTGAACCATTAACTGATGTCTGAACCAGAACACTTCAGGGCAGAAAGAATTTATCCATTTCCTTCGGCAGTGATTACAGCATTATGCAAACAGTAGGCATAGTATAAATTTTTTCCTGAAGAGTCTTATAATCCCTTATAATTCATTAAAATAATTGACTCTTCAGGAATACCGTTAATATATTAATAAGTAATTACTAAACTAAAATTTGATTCTAAATATTTTTAGTTGAGTAAGCCCACAAAGACAAAAAGTAAATTTTCTGCCCTAGTTTACATCGATACGAGATTACTAGTCAAGCACTAGTGGTCTTTCTTTCTTCTTCCTTAATTATAGATAAATACTGTGTCAGGATTGTAATGTGCCTAGCTTACATCTCCTGGCCTTCCTTGCTGATAGTGGTAGCCAGTGAGATGTAAGTGAAAGCTGTTGGATAGAACTTTTGCAAAACTATTTAAAGGGCAATGGCTTTTGTCCCATCCTTTGCTGCTATGGTTAGAAGATGGAGCAGCCATCAAGAGATATCAAGAGATTGGGACACTATATGGATGACATACAAAGGTGATGAAGCAGGAAGACAAAAAAAGTTAAGATACTGATGGCTCCACAGGTTCATTATACCAGCTCTCAGTTGTTTACCTAGGGACATTTTTAGACAAAGGAAAAGAAATCCCCGATTTAAATCACAAGTTTAGGACTGTCCATTACTTTGAGGTCAAATATAACTCCTAATTCATCCATGTACCTGCATATTAGAGGCAGCATCTAGGTAATACCATTTGAGAGCTGATTAGAAACTTTTTGCAGTATATTAGGTTTTTGCTGTGTACTATCACTTTATAAGGAAGCACTGTTTCTTAAAGTAGGCAAGATGAGAATACAGTCTGGTCTTTCCCACTCCCTTCCCCAAAATATGTGTACAAATAATAAGGCAGACCTGATGCACCTTTGGGTCTTAAAGAATTGTGCCTGTATTACATGCAGTATTAAGTACTGGGTGGGATAGGATGAGCAGAGTGCAGGAGCACCGTGCAGAACATTTACCAGAATCAGGAGTTCAAATTAAAGGGTTGAGGTATGGTTTGGGCTTCCAGATCAACCCAGATAATTCTTTTGCTCTAATATGACCCAACCATTGCGTAGGACAAACATATACTATAAAATTTTTGGTCCACTGAACTTCAAATTTAACTGGGCACCCAGTATTTTTATTTGCTAAATCTGACAATCCTAGATATGGTGGCAACTTAAGAAGAAAATGTTACCTTAATTAATAATCTGTTTATTTTGCTTGTGGCATTCTGGCTTCCTTTACAAAACAGAGAACATTATTAGCTACATGAGGACATTAAAAAGTAAAATATATCCAGACGTGGTGGCACATGCTTGTAATCTCAGCACTTGAGAGGCTGAGACAGGAGGATCGCTGAGTGTGAGGCCAGCCTGGGCTATACAATAAGTTTAAGGCTAGCCTGAATTACATAGTGAGACCGTGTCTCAAACACACAAATAAACACTACAATATAAAAATGTGAACTTAAATAACAAGTACATTATGAAAACTTTCCCGACAATATTGGGATCACAGCTTTTAAATACTGTGCCCTGTTTGAAACATCTAAGAGAAGGGGCCACTCCTCATTAATAAAGAGAATATTAATACTTTAAGGAAAAAATAATATTCACTGACATGGTACAACTACTACAATGTCAAAAGCTAAGAATTTATAAAAAAAAAAAAAAGCAAATAGCCCCTAAGAACACAAAGGAATAAAAACTTTTCTAAAGACATGCCACTTTAAAATTTTTTCTTTTAATAAATACTTTCATGATGACAGAAAAAGAAACCAGAAAAAGGTTTTTCATGTTCACAAGGGTCTTATTAATATGGCCTCGATGGACAGCTAGAAAGAGGGTAACTGAGGCACATTAGGAATTCGAGCAAGGTAGAAAACCTAATTGTTCAAATCTGAGAATTTCATTATTGTCATAAAGCATTGTGGCTATTTTTAAAAATATGTTTTAAGCTTACTTTTATTTCCTTCCAGAATCCTTTCCTCATTAAGGTACAGAAACAAACTGGAGCTACTTACGGGGTACATACCAAACAGGCTGTCTGCCGGTGGGACACAGACCTCCACCCTGCATGCATATCAGCCAAAGAAAAAAGAGCTCTTATTCATCAAATTTAAAAAGCACTCTCTCATTTCATGCTAATTGTATGGTCCTTTGCATGATATAGTACAATAGACAGCGTAAGATGAAAGGCATTAAAAAGAAAACTACCAAGCTTACTTTTTGGGGGGTTGGTGGGGGATTAACTTATTACTCTTTAAAGAAAGTAGATGAATTCAATACATTTATCTCTATAAAATGACCTTTACAAATTTCATTATTATTAAGGTTTATCGAACTGCTTTTCCTTGTCCAACATATTGTGATTTCATTCTACTAATCCCAGTGCTCCAAAGCCAGCACTTGGGACCAGCAATTCATAAGTGGAAAAATTTAAAATATAGTACAGACAGATTTTAGCTTTCTTTCCTCCCACAATGAAAATAATTAAACACCAACGGAAAAGACAAGTTGATTAATAATAAATGCTTGCTCCTAGCTCCCTACAACATGTAGGTTCTGCTTTGGCTGCTATCTTAAAAACTTATTGTTCATTACTGATATTATTAATGGTAATATAATAAATATAATAAATGACCAAATTTTTTTTTTTGTATCAGGAATGGAACTCAGGACCTTGCGCTTGTCAGGCAGGTGCTTATGCCGCTGAGCTATATCCCCAGTCCCAATAAATAAAAGAATATTTATTGAAGGGTCATAAATAAGATGCTAAACCATGGTAATTTATATATCAAAATTTATGGTATAAGTTAACATGAACTGGGTCTCTGAAAATCTGTGTCGATTTATATTTATATTACCGTAAATATCAACTATTAACCACATAGTAACACAAGGGGAAGAGGTGAAAGTGGAAAAATATTAGGTACAGGTCACTCATGTGGCTCCAGAGTGAGATGCCATCAATGCCTTCCGTAATTATCTATTGATTGTCATCAGTCAGCTGTACCGTGGCTGGCAAATCCAAAGGACACTGCTGCAATATGGAGTGAACATGGGCCCTTGATCAGAGCAAAAGAATAACTGGGCTTCTCTGACTTCTTAAAGAAATGATTGCTCAAGAGGTTAAAAGCTGAATCAGAGCCGGGCGTGGTGGCTCACGCCTGTAATCCTAGCACTCGGGAGGCTGAGACAGGCGGATCGTTGTGAGTTCAAGACCAGCCTGGGCTACAAAGTGAGCTCAAGGCCAGCCTGAACAGCATAGTGAGACCCTGTCTCAAAAACAGGGCTGGGGATCTAGCTCAGAGGTCTAAGCACCTGCCCAGCAAGCGCAAGGTTGTGAGTTCAATCCCCGGTGCCGCAAAAAAAAAAAAAAAAAACCTGAATCAGAAAACTGTTGATAGCTAACATTTGCTAAACATATTAAGGATTTTTTAATAATGTGATAGATGGGCACTGTCCAATAAAACCATAAGGGTAGACATACGAAATGTTAGTTTCTAATGAGTCACATTAAGAAAGTTTAAAAAAATTGAAATTAATTTTAATCCCCTGTTTTTTAACATAATAAAACAGAAATATTATCATGGCAACATGTAATTAATATAAAATATTGAGTTTTTTATATCAAGTCTTTGAAACACAGAATGTATTTTACCTCTGAATTCAGGCTAGACACATTTCAACAGCAGCATGTGGCAAGTAGTCACTATATTAAGCAATATAGTTAAAATTTCACAAACTTAAAAAAAAAAAAACCTTGTTATAACTTGCCTTAATTACTATCTACTGTTTTCCTGTAAGTCAGATTTTAAGCCATTAGAGTGAGGTGAGTTGTCCTTTTGCGTTAATGAACACAGTAGGCCACAAACTACAAAAAAGATACACCGCTGAAAACAGGGATTGAGTCTGAAAAAGGTTGTGCCCAATTTCATTTCATTACTTACATACTAAACTACTGTACTTGTTTGCCCTGGCCATTTTTCTGATTCTGTCAAATTTCAGGAGTTTTCATTTTTCTTGGAGGATCTAATTATCAGCCACATTATCCAAGAACCAGTGAAATATTCACATTTTTACCATTTTAAATAAAATAATCTTTCAAAGTAGCAAACTAATTCCTAAATTCGAACTGGTTTATGACTAATTGGCAAAAATCATGGATTCACCTCATGAAAATGGTTTGAAAAAAAATCAAGAAAAGAGTAAAAACAAATGAATACCATAATACACTAAATTCCAGGCTAACAAGCTCTTTAGGCCTTATGAAAATACAAAAGAGAGCTTAAGGGCTTGCATGCTAAACTGAGACCTGACAGGCCATTTTGAAGAGCTGGAGCAGAGATGGTCATTAGTAGGAAAACAAGTGAGAGCAGTGCCAGGATTTAATCCTCAAATCTGAATGTTCAAAATTTAAAAATACAGATTTTTAAATGCCTGCTGGTTCATTTTTCTCTCCTTATTTGCTAGCAAACTTTAATTTCGAGTTTGCTCTTTGAACTGTCAATTCCAAGCAATATATTAGAAACCAGGAAGTGCAATTACAGATTCTACAATAAACATACAGAAAGATCTTGAGATACAAACAGAATATTCATCTCAATCATTTATACTGAGAGCAACTAAAACAGATCAGTAATACAGGTCAGGAAAACGAAATATTTCCATTGCTCTAATCTACCATTTATAATTCCCATCATGTATCATCCTCAGATCTCACACTCCGTTGTATCTCTATCTTTCTGCATTTGAAGCTTCTTAGCATTTGAGGGAAGCAGTGGCATGGTTAACTGATTCATTTGGTTAATTAATGGTTAGCCCTGTGATGCCCTAAAATTTGGTTGGGTGACAATTACCGCCAAAGACACAGTTACAGTCTTTAATCCTGGAGTTCGATTATGGTCAGCTGCCTTGCTTGATCTTGATATGATGAGCTTTTAGCAGTATAATGCAATTATTTAACCACAAATCCTAGACAGAGTAATAAAATTTTCAGACATGGAGAACAATGTTTAACCAAGCCTTTCCCAAAACAGGTATTTCAGAAATATGTTGAAATAAATAGAATAGATTGATGTTTTAAAATGTACTTAGGTGAGAAATCAGAAAATTATACATTATTAACCAAGCTAAACAAGGTCTTAGGCCATGATAAAATGCAAATATGGTTATTCCTCAGATCTTCTTGCGAAAAACACTACACTCAGCTAAAAATGCTGTCTTTCCAATGGGATTCAGTGATCCTTCTGTATGATTACAATTTCTGTAGCATCCTAGCGCTCATTACCACACTTATGAAGCCCTGCAGAAATCACACTTATACAGCTCTTAAGAGTCCTACTCTCTTCCAATAATTTCCTGTTACTTGTCAAATGTAGCATCACACAAGTAGCTGTTGAAGACAAAACACACCATATAAAATTTTCACTATGCACACACATACACATACAGTGCGTGTGTGTGTGTGTGTGTGTGTGTAGTACTGGGGACTGAACCCAGGTCCCTCACACACGCTAGGCAAGCACTCTACCACTGAGCTCCAGCTCCAGCATCCCGTCACAAACTTTTTCTTTTAGGAGACAGGGTCTCAATAAGCTGCCCAAGCTAACCTCAAACTTGTGATCTTCTTTCCTCAGCTTCCTGAAGAGCTGGGATTACAAAAGTGTACCACTGCACCGGGCTATTATTTGATATATTAAAAACTGGAGATTAAACATATGAGAAGCAGTTATTATTTTTGGTTTGAAGAAAATCTTCAGGTGCTTTTCATGACCTATTTTTCTAACTTCTTAATTTTTGTGAAAGCTCTATACTACGGGAGCAAGACACATACAAAAAGACCCTTCAGAATCAAGGAAAGGTTAAAAAATTGAGCAATTTTTAAAATACCATTTAAAACGTTGCTGCAGGGTTGAGGATTTAGCTCAGCGGTGTAAGCGCCTGCCTGTCTAGCATGAGTTCATGAGTTCGATCCCTGGTACCAAAAATAAATAAATAAAATAAAATAAAATAAAACTAAATTAAATTAAATAAAATGTTGCTGCAGTCAGGATGGATGCCAAAACTACTGAGATTAAAAAAAAACATAGCTGAGTTTTGAGAAAAGGTATAATATATAATCAATACAAAATAATCAGGCAGGTTAAATTGGACAAGAGTGGTAAAAGCAACTTCATGACTTAGGAATTAAGATTTCCCATTCAGTTACTCTAACAGGAATGATTAAGATAACCTTAAAAAAAAAAACTAACGGAAACTGTGAAGAAATTGATGAGAACAATTCAGAGAAATGGAGTAATTTTACAACTATACTCCCTCTATTCTAGTATTGAAAACTAAAGACCTTCTAATCAAAAGTACATTTCAATTTCATTTCACTCCAGTCAGAAGGGTTATCATCAAGAATACAAAGAACAAAACATGCTGGCAAAGATAGGGGAGGAAAACACTGCTGGCTGGAATGTAAATATTAGAGCCGCTCTGGAAATGAGTATAGAGGTGCCTCAAAAAACTAAAACAGAGCTTATATTTGGTCCAGCTATTCCACTCCTTGGTATACGCCTGAAAGAAGTGAAGTCAGAACACTGTCTGGATGCATGTGCATCCACGTTCACTGCAGCACAACTCACAACAGCCAACATGCGGAACCGGCCTAGGTGCCCATCAACGGATGAACAGATAAGGAAAATATGGCACATGTACAAAGTGCAGTACTATTCACTCATAAAGAATGACATTTGTCATTTTCAGAAAAACAGATGAATGCAGAGATCACCTTGAGCAAAATAAGCCAGACTCAGCTAAACAAATGCAACATTATCCCTAATACACTGAATTTTAAAAAGATGGCAAGAAATTGGAAGGAGACTATTATTAAACAAAAAGCAGGGAAAAAGGAGAAGGGGGGAGTAAGAGTGGGTAATGAGGGAATGGATATGATCAAAATATGTT
>RJWT010048334.1:0-11166 GCA_004365215.1 Cuniculus paca | reverse complement strand
TGGAGCTATGGGTGTCAGGTACTGTGGCTCAGTGATGAGAAGGTAACTAAGACACGCAGTGAGAGAAAATATGAACTGCTCAAGAAATGAATGAAACCACCAGATGGCTGAGTGACTTCATTGCAGCTGAGAGACAGTATGTTTTATGTAATAATATTCTGCTCTATTAAATTTAATAAATCTCTCCTTGATATGGAGCCAAGCACTTGCTCTTGAGAGAACATCAGTTCACATGGCCTCAAAGGGAAGTGTTTTTCTTTGAAGAGGTATCTCAGGTAGCCATGAATACTGATGCCCATGACTCTCAGTAAGCAGTCCGTCAGATGTTTGCATCAAGCCAGTTATTTTATCCCCCTTTTTCAAAGAACCTGAGACACTTTAAAGTACTATTAAAGTGAGAGTTACACCTACCTTTTGGAGAGTAAGTAAGTGTGCTTCCTTATGTCCAAAGCTTTTTGTATTTTAATTCATTCATAATAGATTCACTGCGTATCTATCTTCTTCAGGACTCTGGAGACTTAATAATTTAATAGATGGGAGAGACAGTCTCTGTCCCCAGAGTACAAAATCCAGTCCAAAAGGAGAGTTCATACACTTACAGTGAAAGAATTCATACACTGTACTGTGGAGAACAAAGTGTCCCCAGACATGTCACCCAACTGCTTCCTGGAAAGACAGCAGTGAGCAAACACTCCCAATCCGGCTGCTTCCAAGGCCGTGGATTGCAAAGCACATGTGCAGTTTCTGTACTCACTCTAAACTGTTTCTTTTAATGTTTGAATTTGTCTTTAAGAGTATTTTTTTAAAGCTCCTGGAAACATCCTTTCTGCTAATTTCTCAAAAGTAGCTGTTTCCTGAGGAATCCTAAGCATCCTTCAGCTCTGAGTGAAACAAAAGCTTGCATCCACCCGAGATAATTATATCATCCTTCCCCCAGACCCACAGACACTTTCGTGGCATAAGCAACTGAACCAAAGGGAGAATGTGACTCCTTATAAGTTGATTTTAAAAAATGTGAGTATTGTCTGCTTCATGAAGGTGAAATGAGGGGAATGCAGAGGTGGCTGCAGGCATTATGTGTGCATGGGCTATCTTTCAGTCAGTATTTGAGACTCATGCTGACAAAAACAGGTTGCCAGGAAGATATGTTGGCTAATGATCTAAAGAAGAAGTGGCAAGGTGAGGATAAGCTCTACAGGAAAAACATTCCATGTTTGACTTGAAAATAACATGAGCATCATGTTTTCAGAGCCAAGGAAACACCTTATACAGGAGAAATACTTAATGATTTTGTTCTCATTTGATATGAATTGTCAAAGATTTAACATAATAACAACATGACTTGAGCACTGAAGACTGGGAAAGGATAAATATAACCTCTGATATTGGTAATAACTTCAAAATGCATTTGCCTTTGATGAAATGGAACCATGAGAATAAGAAGACCTCGCCTACCTACCCAGTCAAGAGTCCAGAAGTCCCTGTTGTCTCGCTGTACCTCCTGGGGCTGCCACAATAGGACTGGTCAATTACGGGCATATTGGCAACAGGCAACCTGTCTGCCTGAGTCAGGGACTGGTTTCAGAGTGACTTCAGGTTTATTCCTCATTAGTATCTAGTAGGAACAGAGGAAAAAGTGCTTTCTTTGCAGTAAGAAGATGAAGACCTTCCTTGATGGAGTAACCACAAAAAAACTCTTTCCTTGGAATCATTTACTAGTATTTATACTCACTGGAGGATACCGTGTTTATTGGTGCTGTCAGTACATCTTTTCTCTCCTTTGCAATAATAGTAGCCATCACTTATGGAGCCATACAATGCATACAGAGAACTAATCATTCACTGGAGACTTTGCACAGTCTTGGTAGTGAAATGAAGGGACTTGCAGTTAATTCAATGATAGGCTGCTGATTCTTGTATTTGGATTATAAAAAATATACTCAAGAATTTTGCATGCAATTTGTTTCATTTTGTTTTGTTTTCTTTGAGACAGGGTCTCACCAAGTAGTTCAGGCTGATCTTAAACTCACTAAACTCACGGTGATCCTCCTGCCTCAGTCTCCTGAGTGCTGGGAATACAGATACGTGCCATCATATCTGAGTTTTACATGAATTATTACCTAACTCACAGTAATCTTCAAAGTAGGGTCAATTATTGCCAACTTAAAAGTGTACAAACCGCAATCTGTAATAGCATTATTAAGAATTTTATCAATTACCATCTTTGGTCCACAAAACAAATACATGTTTATCTGACTTCACAGTCTATGTTTTGATCATCAGTGCAGGACAATATTCTAAATAACTGCTCTTATTTTTAAGTAAGCCTAATATTTCAGAATTTCAGTATGTGGTGAGTCCATGATCATAAGATAAAATATTAGAGCTAAAGAAACATATTAACTTAAATTCAAAGGAGAATATAAGTAAAGGAATGTCTCAAAAATTATTGAAAAAAATCACATTGAGATTAAATTCATTTCTGTTAGTATTCTAGATAGCTTTATTTGTTTTTAGTGTACAAGCATTTGTATTAGTTGACTGATGAGTGGTTAATGGCAGGATATTTACAGAGCTATAGTTCAGAAAAATTGATAAGGTACAATTGTCATAGTTACTTTTCTCATTGCTGTGGCAAAATACACAACACCCAAAGTTAAATGAGGAAAGGTTTATTTGGCTTACAGTTTGTAGCAGTTTCTGTCCATAGCTGGCTAGTGCCAAGGCAGGCTGCCATGGTGGAGAGGCATCACAGAGAAGAAACAGTTTGTGACAGGTAGGAAAGCAGTGAAGTAAAAGCATCAGCAAGTGACAAGAGATGACAGCACCCCTGTTTTTCTCCCTTATATTCTCAAGGTTACCCTACCTAGGGCAGGTGGCACTCACACACAGATAGGAGCATACTTCTAGCATCACATCATGAATCGATCTCAGTGTATCACATCCTTAATCCTAGCATAACATACTCTAGATGCAGCCACCTCTGAGAAGCCCCACCTATGACTGCATGAGACTTTGGGGGGACATCTAGGTACAAATCATAGTAATGATAAAGTATCCTTTTGCTAGGAAAAGCAAAACATGTTATCATTCCTAGGATTGAAAGCTCAAGGACAGTAAGTGGTTGCAAAGACCTATCGAGAAAAGTCACTATAGAACAAATGATGGAATCTGGACCCTAGGCAGGAAAGTGTAGCCAAAGACAACTCAGCCTGGCAGAGTAAGAAAGGTGCATGAACACTGAAACCTGCATTGCCTGCTGCACTCAGATTTCTTGCTGGAGCTTTCCAGGGCTGCTACCCACCCAACAGTCATGTGACAAGACAGGACAGCTACATCTCTTACAAAATCAGCCCCTCAGAGTATAGAAAAGAGTGGGAAAGTAGAGAAAATCGATCTTCAGTAACCAGCAAAGAATGTCTGACACACTATCTATGTTTGAAGATCGGTTTTATGGGACTATAAGTGTTATACATTGTCTATATCATAAAACTCTAGAAACAAAAAAGTATCTTTTCTCACTAAGGTTCACCAGGTTGTAGATATCAGAAGCTGAACTCAGCTGCCTGTTTTGGAAGAGATTTTTACCAGAGGCAGGCCCTGAGCAAAGAATTTGGGTAAAGGTCATTTTGTGAAGAAAGCTTCTGTTGTTGCCTGTGTCTAGATGTCCCCCCAAAGCATCATGCAGTGAGGCTTTTTCCTAGGTGGCTGGATCTAGAGTGTGTAATGCTGGAACTGATTTATCTTTAAGTGCCAGGATTGAGGGCATTGGATTAAGGGTGTGAGTGCTACCTTCCCTAAGTAACCTGGGTAAAATAAAAAGGGCAGAAAGATACCACTAAGGTCCCTTGCTTGTTTAGGTACCATCTGCCACCATGAACTGCTTCTCCTCTGGGACATCTGTATGCCACGCCAACCTGCTGTGGAGCCAACCGATGATGGACTGAAACCTCTACAGACTGTGATCTTAATAAACCTCACCCCTTTAACATTGTTTGGTGGGTGCTTTGTCTCGACAAGGAAAGAAAAGTAATTAAGATAGCTTCTCAACTAGAGTTACTATATAAGATACAGGACCCCTAATTAAATTTGAATTTAATTCAAACTACATCCAGTATTTTTTATAAAACCATATCTCAAATATAACATAAGACTTACTTATGCAAAAAAAAAATCCACCATACAACAAAACAAATCAAAGCAACAGCAACTATTGCTTAACTGAAATTCAAACTTTACTTCGATGTCTTTATATTTTTGTTTTCCTAAATATGACTATGAGAAAATAATAGAGTGACATCTTTACAATGGATCAGAAGTCAGACATGCTATAATTTCTTTTTTTTTCTTTTTTATTTTTTTGTGGCACCAGGGATTGAACTCACGATCTCACTCTTGCCAGGCATGCGGTTAGGCCACTGAGCTAAATCCCCAGCCCACACACTGTGATTTCTAAGGAAACCTGGATTCAGTCCAGTTCTGCAGGGATATCTGAGTATATATGACCCTTCAGATTTAGTCCTTCCTCAGAGAAAAGGAACTTTCACACCACAGGATTTTTGTCTTTGAGTTTGCATATGTTTCAGGTAGGGTTGACAGATATCAGGCACTTTGGGATCTTTCTATCAGCTGACCATGTGGATCCAGTGTCCAACACATTTGTGGAACATCGCAGTTAGAATTGGTTAGTTTCAAATCACATGGAAGTCAGTTTATGAATACCCAGATATGGTAACAGGGGTGTATGGTGAAATGGTCCTGGGAAATATTGTATCTTTTTGATATCTCAAACAAAATCAAAATGTATTAAAATTCTCTGGGGAGTTTATGGTTTAACCTTGAACCGCAGACTCCTTGGGAAACTGGCAAGTTTATAACTTGGAATCTGTCTGGGCTGCATTCCATTGCCACCGTGGTTATTGATTTCTGACTGGTCACCAAAGTCATGTGTTTGTTCTCCCTCTCAGTGGATCTTCTGGAGTGGAAGGTCTGCTGCCAGATGGTGGAAGTTGCATCTGACAGGTACGATTACCCATGCATACAGGCAGTAAACATACCTCAGCCCTACATTATTTTTCCATATTATATATGACAAAAATAAGAGAAATGCATAAATGTTTCATATAATCCCTTTCATCAAATGTTTACTGAGTATCTACCAGGTGTCTATGGTTTCTCAGAATTGTCAAATTCCATCTGTGTAACCACCATTCGCATAACATTCAGATTCATATTTTTAAAGGAAAATTACTGTTTTTTTTTTCTGTTCAGAGATATCCAAAATGGTTCTATCATCTTACAAATTCCCAGTGACTGCTATAGGTTCTGTCATGTACAGCATATTGTCACATATACTATGCTTATACTTATGACTTCCCTGCTTCTTTGGCTGCATATATCTTTGATTCTCATACTTCTTTTAAAACATGAAGTACATTCTGACCTTAACCCATGATATTTCCTATGCCTGAAACACTCTTCACTAGAAAACCCACATGATGACTGCCTTATCCCTCCATGAGACCTCTGTTCGTCTCTCACCTGCACAGAGCATCCCTCTCTAAACTCAAATGTTACATCAATGTAAAGAATAATTCGCATCTTCATTGTATCTGTCATCTTTTCCTGCTTGTAACAGATCCTTCCTTGTAATTGATATCAATGACACATATATATTGATGTATATAATTTTATACGTATCTTAAGATATCTATCATCTACCTATGTCTGTCTATATGTCTATCTTATATTAGCTATCTATCTATCTATCTATATCTGATGTGGACAAATAATTACTCCTTTGGATTCACTGTTCAATCCCAAACCCTAAAAGACATCCTTGTCTATAGAAGTCGTTCAAAATATTAGTTAAAATAAGATACATTCATGTACTTAGATTAGTGTGTTAATTCAAATAAGGAAGGAAGGGAGGAAGGAAGGAAAAAAGAAAGGAAGGAAGGGAAATGAAGAAGTTGGCCTTAGCTTCTAGTTTAAAAAGAGCAGAAACTGGAAATGATAACACCTATAATCCCAGCACTACAGAGGTTGAGCTAAGAGGATTGTTGTGAGTTGGAGGACAGCCTTCACTACATGCCAAGACCATGTCTCAAAAAACAAAGAAACAAACAAACAAAAAAGACAACAAGAGAAGATCATAAGAGCTCAAGTATCCTGTCATATCTTATTCTTATTTTTTAAATCATTCCCTCACTTCCTTGCTTACATTAAAAACTTGACACTGTGAAGGACACTGCAGTCCTCTTTTATTCACATATTCCTTGCCTGACATTCAGGTGTGTGCAGATACACTCATATTATTGTTATTGCTCCTCCTCCTCACAGCTACCTGCTCTGTATTCTGAGTTCACACCATCCAAGTACTCCCCTCTCTCATCCCTCTTTGGGAGGATGTGATCTTGATCATGAAAGTGTCCACTCTGCTTCACAATCTTCCTCTCATCACAAGTCCCATCTTTACTTCACCAGTACCACTTGCTTCCCACTATAACACAGTGTCAGCAGATCCTCAAACTGTAGAAGCCATGGTCTGATGATGATTTAATAGAGTAAGAAATAGAAAGCTTAATTAAGGAGAGTACAGATATCACATCTAATTTACTAAGTAGCCTGAGCCCTGAATGTACAATCTTGACTACCAATAAAGTGTGTTATGAGCCATGTAATATCAGTACCAAAGAGCAGAGATTTGAAAGCTTGGGAAGTAGGTAGAGCATTATATACTTTTAAAATATTATTACAATTCCTAGAATATTAAATGGGTTACAAAAACCACATTCGGAAAGCATTTGGTACATTGGGATACAATAGTCAGAAAACAGCTGGAATATTTATTTATACAGTGAAGCTTGTTCATTGTTTTTCTATGAATTTAAAATACTCACTTTTTATAAAAGTAAATATAAATTGAATAATGTGTCACCTCCCTTCCTCCAATGGTTTGCACCAGTCATCAGCGCTTTCTCTGGAAAGTAGTTGTTGTAGCAGTTGGGGCTGCCTATGGTGGCACACAGTAGGACTATCCTTTCTCACATCCACTGAAATAAGGCAAGTCCTGTGAATTGATTTGATCAGTAAAATGAATAGAACTTATGTCAATCACATTAACATAAGTTTGAAGATTAACATGGTTTGTCTCACTACTTTTCCCTTGTTTGCTTCTCTTAGACTTGAGAAAGATACTCCTGCCTGGGTAATAAGTGTTCATGCTAATAAGATGGAAACAACCTAGGGTGAAAATGAAATGACTTTGCTCTCTTAAATCACTGGGTTAGGGACTTCTTTGTTACTGAAGCATGAGCTTGTCCACCTTATGCCATGGGATAGAAGCCAAGATCAGGAGACAGAACTATGGGAAATATTAAGGTTTTGCTACAAACGAATGAGTTCTAATGTCAAATGATGGGACATAAAAGATGGGTATTATATTCATGGCTGAAAGTCAGGCAGCAAACATTAATTTAATAAAGTACATAAAGAAGACGCTATAAAAAATCAGAACAAAACAAAACAAAACATTGAGCCAGAACCTAGAAATCAGCATTCACAGATAAGATTATGAAAGGGGATGCTGACCAGATACCTATGTTTTTGCCTAATTCTCTGGGTTGCTTGTAGAATTTTCCTGGACTGAAGGAGGCATTAAGCTGCTATTGGCCTTGGCTAGGCCTAGACCAGGAAGAAAATCAAAATAAATCAATTGATAAATCAATAAATATTATGATATTTAAGTATTGTTACGGTTAATACATTGTGTCAACTTGCACAGTTTAGAAGTTTAACTAAGAGACTCAGCAGGGAACCAGGGTTCTTACTTGGTAAATATCCTCATCCTGTGCAAAGGAGTTCAGGGATGTTTTGTGAGTGCTACACCTGCCCTGGAGTGGGGGTGGCCTGGGTACAATATAAAGGTAGAGAAGAGGCTTGTGTTTGCCTCTTTTTGCTATGGGTGCTGCCTTGAAGTGTTGCTCCAGAGCCATGCCACCTGGCCTTGGAGCCAGCTGTTTATGGACTGCAACCACCAAGAACTGTAAGCTAAATAAACCTTTCCTTGCTTCACTTTGGGTTTCAGGTGTTTGTCTCGGAAATGGAGAAAGTAACCAAAACAAGTATTATGTTGATTTTTTTATATTTACAGCCCATCGGAGACAACTACTAAGTGAATCAGTCTGTGAATTATCTTAACTATTATTGTAGAAATATTCTACAGTCAAATACATAAAGACTAAAGAGGTAACATCATCCTGCACAACAAAATAGCATTGAATGCTGAAGAACCAACCTAACACTGGTGAAGCTATTACAGGTTCACTACTACAACACAAATCTTCAGTGGGAATGATACGTCAATAGAAAGCACAGCATTGTTTCACAGGTCAGGGTGGTGACTTGGCTGAGAGAACTGAATATTTATCAGTGCTAGTTGAACTATAATCCTGTCACAGACCCTTCTTACAGGAATAGGCTCTGGCAAATCACTTGAAGTGTTTGCATTTGACTCTTTTTATTTTAAAGTGAGAAAAATGTCCACTCGAATTCAAGTTGTACAAACGACGTTTCTACAAATAGCCTATTTCAAAGCTCTGCATGAAAATGTGAAGTTCTAGAAAGGGCCTTTGAGCCTGATGAACTTTTGCAGTGCCTATTAGATACTGAAACTGCGAGCAGGAGCAAGTGGAAGCATCTTGACATCTGTGCCCATTGTTTTTAAACAGGGAAGGTTGTAAAATTCCAGCACCTATCTGTGCATCGCTGGAGGATCAGGACATCAGGTTCTTCTCAAAGGGACTTGAGATATTTAGTAAAATACTCGAAGGAGTCAAGAATCCCACACAGCAGGCCACCACCTGGACTCATCAGCCATTAGTCACCCTGCTTATTTCTTGTCCTGGCCTCTAGTTCTTGTCATCAGCCAATAAAGGTGATTGGTGTCTCCTTCCTCTCAGGACGCCCTGTGCTTTCATTCAGTGAGGCTGGTTCAGAGTATTGTCAAGCCGTGAAGTCCAGAATGCATTCACCCATGCCTTTCTTTCAGCAAAGTTATTTCCTACTCACCATCATTATTTTCTGGGTTAGCCTTTAATTCTAAATCAATGAATAAAAATAAGACCAAAATTAAATTTAAAATTGTAAAAATCAATACAATATTTCACATGTAAACTAAAATCTGCATTCTCCAAAGAGAAATTCTATGCAATTCACAAACCTTTCCACTATTTTGAACATTAAACACAAAAATGGCAGGTGGTCCCTAAGGAGGGCAAGATTGCCAAGAACCCTCCCCTCTTTTTTCTTTTTTTGCTTGTCCATCCAGTCTCTGGCATCTTGCTCAGCTTGAGTCTCCTGTAGTAAGTCACAGGGGAAGGAAACTCAGACTCCACCTGGAGCAAGCTCAGGCAGTTTGGTCACAAAGTCACTCTGAGCCATGATATTCGCCAGAACCCCTGCCCATCTGGATTTGACTCTCAGATATAAACTCTAAGACTTAACCTCCATGAAGACTAGTATGTCTAGCAAAAGACAGATAATAAAGCTGAGTGTGATGGCACGAGTCAGGAATCCCTCTGAGAGGCCAAGGCAGGAAGATTCTAAGGTTAAGAACAATCTGGGCTATTTAATGACTTAGGAACACTCTTTCTCTAAAAAGGAGGGGGAACCCTGGGGATGTAGATGAGTACAAATTAATTCTCTGAGTTCAAACTCCAGTACTGCTAAACAAACAAGCAAAGGTAAATAATAAAACTGAAGAAAATTGTGTGTGTGTGTGTGTGTGCACGCATTTGTGTACTTAGAATGCACCAATAACTGAAATAGCTGTTAAAAATTTGATCCAAAATATTTTTGTTTATGTTTTTTCCAGGAAAAATTCATCATGACTGATACTGCTTAGAATTTCTGGTAACGCAGAAAAAACGGCATGAAAGCAACTTCAGTGTTATTCCTACTTTTCCAGAATGGTGGGACCTCAGGCAAGTGCTCCCATTGCATGACCTTCCCAGGCCCCTGCCTTCTCCCAGGCGCACTTCCTGTAGAAGGCAGCTCTGTCTGTATACCTCCCCCAGAACGGAGAACAACACTTTCTTCTCCTCAGTGTCTGGCGGAAAGCCTGAAACTCTCCCTCGACTTCCGGTCTCCAGATTATACTATCTAATTCATCAGGAATTGGCGGAAACTGAGGCTCCGCGGCCCTTCATTCTTCCTTTCTACTTCTGTTTTTGTCTCACTCCTAAGTCATTCTGTCCTGTGGTTACGTACATAAGATATGTTAAAAATGTGGTGACAGATGATGAATGATTGGGAAGCAGACAAGGGATTAGAATATACAAGGAAAGCCACTGTGATAGTACTATTATCTTATCATATTAACTATGTGCATAAAACAGAGAAATCTGTAAATGACTGGATGACAATCAAGTATGTGAACATGAAGACTTAGTTACTTCCTTCACTCCAAGATGTCAAACATTTGGCGATATATTAAATGACAAGAATAAAAAAATAATGTGAACACAAGACTTCAAGTTGCAGTTTTGTTGTCATGTGTGTGGATATCACAGTAGCTGTCAGAACTGTGATAAGAACATGATTTTGTCACTAAGGTGGAAGTCCTGTCCTTTCTTTCCTCACTCCTCACCCTACGCCCACCTTTGTCCCACTGAGACTCAGCTTCATTCCTCTCACATTCCAGACATAAATGATTGCTTTGCAGAGTTTTCAAAGGAAACCCTTCTGGACATAATTTTTCATTATTTTTAACAAAAGAAAAACAAGTGATAACCTTTAAAAATAAGCAAATGGAACTGCTAGTAAAAGAAACATGCAGAGAATGAATTAATTATTTTCTTTATTTTTTTCTTAAATTTCCCCTGAAACCTTAGCAATTTTTTTCTGTGATTTTTTTTTGTTTGCCTTGTTAAACACCAAGAACAGACATTGTAACCTAATGTTGGACAAGAGCAGAGTCCCTAATTAAACTCTGGTCACCTGAGGCAGCCTCAGGAGGGCTAGGGAACACAAAGGAATATCTGCCTGGGACACTCTGTAAAACATGAATAGTTTGAACCATAGTTCAGAATACATCTTAGTGAAAACATTTTAATTAAATTCATTGTGTAACATTGTTGAGAGCTACTACATACTATGCCTCAT
>RJWT010048333.1:0-11222 GCA_004365215.1 Cuniculus paca | reverse complement strand
TCTGGTGCAGGGCCCGCTTCTGTCTGTGGAAGTGTCCGGGGGGCTGCTGGAATGCATGCAGAGCAGGTCCTGCCTCTGCCTTCCCTCTGAGCTCCTTACCAGCAAGCAGGCGTCTCCCTTTGTCTGTTGGAATGCGCTCTGAGCAGAGCCTGCCTCTGCCTTTCCTCTGAGCTCCTTACCAGCAAGCAGGCATCTCCCTTTGTCTGTTGGAATGCACTCTGAGCAGAGCCTGCCTCTGCCTTCCCTCTGAGCTGGTTACCTGAAAGCAGCCTCTCTCTTTATTGGAATGCACCTATGATGTAGTATTAAGTTACTAAATAAGGGTAACTTTAACACAAGCACTGTGATACCTCAACAACCAATTTAATGACTAAAATGGCTACTAAGTGACTAATGGGTGGGTAGCATATATAGCATGGATACACTGGACAAAGGGTTGGTTTATATCCCAGATGAAAAGGAACAGAAATGTATAAGATTTCACCATATTACCCAGTAAGCATTGTAAAATGTATGAGTTGTTTATTTCTGGAATTTTGTATTGGATATTTTAAAACCATGGCTGGCCATGGATAACTGAGACCAAGAAAAATGAACCTAAAGATAAAGGAGAACTCTTCTAGCAATATATTAAGTCACAATAGGTTATGCTGCTATGGTAACAACCCCAATATTTCATGACTTAAACCATGAGGGTTCTGTCAGGAAAGCAGAATGGTACAGCAAGACAATTTATTACAAAACATGTTCTGACTAAATATCCTAGTAATTGTATTCTGGGTATTTGTCCCAAAGAAATGAAAACTTATGTTCCCACAAAATCCTATATGCAAATACTCTCAGCAGCTTCATTTTTAATAGCCCTACACTGGAAACAACTCAAAAGCCTTTTGCTGGATGCCTGATTAAACAAACTATAGTTCATTTTTACTATGGACACTACTCAGTTATAAAAAAGAAGGAACTATTGAGACACACAGCAACTTTGATAAGTCTCAAGAGATCTGTGCTAAGTGAAAAAAAAAAGGCCAGTCTCAAAAGATTATTTATTCGGTTGTATGATATTGTGAATATAATTAGTGTGACTGAATTGACCACTAAAATGGTTAAAATGAAAACTTTTATGTTATATATATTTTATCATAATGAAAATTATTTTAAAGGTTTATATTGTGATTCAGTTTATACATATGTTCTTGAAATGGCAAATCAGTAGCTATTAAGAACAGATTATTTGTGGCTAGGAGTTAGGGAAGAGGCCATGACTACAAAAGGGTAGCGCTAGGCACCCCAGGATGGAAATGTTCTGTCTTGGGATTTGTGGTAATAGCCACACAAATCTGCACATGTGACAAAGTTTCATAGAACTAAATGCACACAAGCACATATGTACAAAGGATATATTTACATGTAAAATTGGTAAAAGTGACTAACATCAGAGGATTTTATCACTATCATTTCCTGGTTGTTATATTATGCAAGATGTTACCATTGTGGGAAACTGGACAGAAAGAGATGGAAACCCCTGTGTATTATTCATATTCAGGGGTTCCCATCTTGTATTATTCATACAAGAATTTCACAATAGAATGTTAAGCAACAAGAAAGGTTCATTCCTCACTGGTACCATATGCTTTCCTTAGTATGGCTGGGGTTTTAGTCCATGCTTATGGCATGGGGTCTTGTAGCCTCCATATGTGGAACATCACCAGAAATGGCAGATGACTCCCTGGCTTTTATGGACTTGCTCATTTCTGCTCATGTCTCATTGGCCTAAGCAAGTCCTCTCTTACTGTCCTACGAGATGTTAGGTCTTGTGTCTGAAATGAGGATAATCAAAATACAGCAAGTCCCCCATGTAAGTCAGATTCATTCGTAAGTCTGACAAAGTGAGTCTTACACACCTTTGATACAGGATATACAGTGTAAAGCAAAAAGCCCAAGCACACAAAAATACAGTAAGTCCCTGACTATAGTGTACTACTGTACTCTATTGCACTGTACAATAAGCGCACTGCAGCCCACCCATGACAGTGTCCGGCAGACAAGTGAGCTACTTCCACAATTTGCTCACAACTACAAAGATTCTTAATGTCCATTCATATCTGTGAAAGTTTGCAACTCAAATGTTTGTAAGTCTTGGGCTAACTGTATTGGTGACACCAATGTAATCACAGCTGTTGTTTAATTATATAAATGGTTAAAATAGTCACAAATTTGCATTTACTCCATCATCATGTGACCAATAAAATAAATCTCTTCCATCTAGTGATTAACCAAATATAAGCAAACTCAAAATGAATACAGAATTCTTACCTTATACAAGGCCAGATCCCCACTCTGCAAGACCCCCAGTGAATATGTGAAATTCTAGAGAGTAAGGAACTCTGTACCATATTTTTCCTATGTATACATACTTAGAATAGAGTTTATAAACCAGGCACAGAAAGAGTAACAATGGCAATTTATAATAGAACAATTTCAACAATATTTTGTAAAAAAAGTTGTTTAAATGTCATACATTCTTTATTTCTGAAATTTTCTTTTTAATATATTCAAGTCACAGTTAAGTGTGGTACTTAACACTTTAGAATGCAAAACTGTGAATAAGGGGCACTATTTTACCAGTAGATAAAACTTTGTAGTGGGTCTGAGTTTCACTTTTCAGAAAAAGTGAAAATGTTTTGAAAAGGTTAATGAATCTACAACTGTGTAATACAACTATTTCTCCTCAGCATTTGCTCATTGTCCCAAATGCACATGGAAAATAACCGCCCCTTACATTCATGGAAGTGGTACTTGTAAATGATCTTTAGCTTTTCAATCCAAAGGTGCAACTGTCAATTTAAAATGTAATTTATGCATGTGTAAAAGTTTCTCCATGTTTAAGGAAACCATGTCAGCTTTAGGAAGGGTGCATGCAGGTGGATCAGAAAATTTTCAAAAAAAGTGTGAAGCAAATGCTGGATATCCAGGAATTTGCTTTAAAAGAAAAGGAGAGGTAGGAAGGCAAGGGAAGGAGAGGGGAGGGGAGGGGAGGGGAGGAGAGGAGAACATGACACAATAACCAGAATGCTCCAGGAATGACAAAATGTTGTGCTTGGTAAAAGTTAACTCAACTATTTTGCTATTTGGAAATATAGCTAAGATATGTATTTTTTTTAACTTGTACTTTGTTCAGGGACAATTATATTGATCACAGTTGCTTAAGATTTGGGACAGAGAGAAACTTCCTTTTCCTGAGTATTCATGGCATTCTGGTCAAATTCACATCAGACAATTTTAACCTGCACAGTGCTCTTGCATTATTAACTGTCTTGTGTTACAAATGCATGAAGAGTCAGAAGAGTGAAATTACATGTCCAGAGTTGCTGTGTGTACTCCACCTGACTGCAGAGTCTGCTTCTCTCTGGTGGACCATGCTGTACCCCTTTGTTCATCATCCACCTAGGTGCAACTGACAACAAGGGCCACTCTAATGGGGCTTCAGGCTCCTTTCCAGATTCTGTCCAGCTACTTTTTTCCATGACGTTGATGCTCCAGCAGCTCACAGATCCTCAAGCCTGACCTTAAAAATCCAGCTTTCACATATCTTTTTCAAATGCTATTCCTCTTACTTTTTCTTTTTTTAATCTCTTTAGCCTAAATTTTACCTGTTCTACAGGTTGTAGATTGTGTGCTGCCTACTTCAAGTCTTCTTGCATCATTAGCTTAAAATCTTGCCGATATAGGGCAACAAATGAACATACGCACATGATGTGGTCCACAAAACAAAGCAACTCTCTGTTCCTTCATCTGATAGCATTTTGTTGTTGTTTTGTTATATTCTGCTGGGGTCAAGTGGCTAGCTATTTAAGCTCATTTCAGAAAGCACTGAGTTCTTACTCTTGCAAAATTCAGTGCTAAATAGGTTGGGGAACACAAGGATGAGTAAGACCCAGCCCAGCCCCTTTAGTCAGGCATTCATAAACCCTTTGTGGGAAGTGAGCTCCAATGCACTTGAACACTCCTGCCAGACTCCCAGACCCTTGAAAGAGGAAGTACATTTGCAGAGTGGGGACACAACGGCAAGCCTTTTCTAGGAGTCGTCTGACTCATATCAACATCCTTCATCAGGAGCAAAGCCTAGTGCAGAGTGATCCCATTCCTGGCCAAGTCAAGACCTTACCAGACTCGGGATGGATGGTCTCATTGCTCAGGATCGCAAATAGCCTGTTGTGGCTTCAGCTGCTCCAAAATGATAAGGTTAGAAAACCAAACAATATTGTCCCAAGTGTTCATAAAAATAAGCAGAAATTAGAGACGTCTTAGATTCTTAAGAGTTATCATTTATTATTATAACCTTGCTCATTTCAAGAGTGATCCTGGAACATTTAAAAAAATTACAATAAAGTAAGATGGCAACATAATACTACTATTTAAAATAAAATCATAGATTAATACCAGCAAACTCCAGACTACTCCATTTAACTTCATGTAGAGGAGTCTTTGAAATTAACTTAAGTGGCTCCAGGGTTTTTATTTATAGAAACAACTTGGATGTTGGTCTGAGAAGTGAGATATCCAAGTTTTCAAATAAACTTGAGTCACTGAGAATTGTAAATAACGAATAACCATGTGGGATGAAAAATAAATCTTTTAAATACCCTGTCTAATTGGTAGGAAAAGCATTTCATATTAGATAAAACCCAATAAAAGATTTTTTAAACGTGATGTAGATATATACATTCACAAAACGTGCACCATCATTCTGTACCCTGAGGAAAAAGAAAAAAAGCAAAGGCACAAGTTATACCACTGTTAAAAAAAAAGAATTCTATGCCCTACCCCAAAAGGAACCACAGAAGTAAAGCCCGGGCACTCCTGACTGAGGGCGCAGCTGGCCAATAGTGTTCCTTAGTTTCAATTAGCAAGAGACACCCTCTGGGTAGATGTGGCACTTTGAACCCCTGCCTTGGCATTTGAAGAGGCTGCTAAGAAAAGGTGCCACCTAGGAAATGGAGCTCTGCTCAAGTGCAGGGCTTCTGATTCAACTTTCACCCCCATCTCACGTGAAAATTTCACAGTTGACTCCACCTGCCCAGCAGCTTTCTGCATAGAGCATCTGGGGGAAAGGCATTGGAATGGCCCCATTCTAATTTTAGGATTATACCTTTCCGGGCTCGGTGCCTTCCCTGGCAAAGTGTGAAGGTGATGCCCACTCCAGCTAGCCCTGTGGGGAGAATGGATGGAGCCTGCTTCTCTGGAAGGGCAGCACTCATTGTCCATCATCCTGCAGGGAGGAAACCCGCTTTATTAAATAGGCCGCGTCTCAGGGAATAAAATGTTTTCCTTTTTCCACCGAAATGTGTTCTTATTTTGACATTTTCAAGCACGTTTATTTACCTATTTGTCTTCATTTAGATTTGTTTCTTCAAGTAAAAGATAATAATAAACCAAAACACAGTAATGATTATCATTTACTGACTGCTTCACACAGCAGACATTGTTCTTAAGTGTATCCTGTGTCTTTAAGGTCCCGTGCCATCTGCACAAGGATGACATTTCTTCCATAGTACAGATGCAAAAACTGAGGCCCAAATGTTGTCACAAAAAGATTAGCACAGTCAAGGCTGAAATTCACTTCCCTCAGCAAATACACTTGAGATTTTCACTAAAGGAAATTTGAAGCAGAAATAAAGAAGGAATTGCCTTACCACCTTACCTTACCACCTCATGGTTGTTAGCATAATGCTATTCATCCTCCAGCTGTTCATCCTTCAGTGGTGCAGGATGATCCCATTTGGTTACAGTCTCTGTAGAGACTAAGAATTTTTTAAATAGTTAAAGCCTTAGCTGTTAATAGCTAGCGTCCATCTCTAGTTTAGAAGGAAGGGAGAAAGACTCTTACTTTCTGCATGATAACTGTTTTCACTTCTGCCAGTATCAATATTATAATTCCTAACATCACTCCTAGAATCATTTATTCTTGTTAATAATTGCTGTAATAACTTCGAATCTCTGCAGCTTTGGTAAAGGCTGTCAAGGGAATATACATTGTATTTAATTAAATCTCTATTGAGAATAAGTAGAAGGTGCTTAATCATGTTCCCGAGCCTGTAACTACTCTCTCTTATCAGAGACTTCCCTCAGGAGGCCCTGTAGCTCCTTACAGCTGACAGGCTACAAATCATTCCCTGGGCACACTGTGGCTTTCTTGGAGAAATATCACCAGCAGTGTTTGTACCTCATGCCTCCAAATGCTGGACACTTTTTACGGGACTGAGTGTGGTCAGATCACCCTCATGTCACAATCCTCCCAATACTAGGACATGGACATTCATTCCTATAGGGCTCATTCTCCTGGATAAGCAATGCAAAGGGTTGCTCATTTGAAAGCAAGTTATTGCTGCAGGTTTTTGGCTTATGATGACCAAAAGAGAAATTACTATGGAGAAATTACTATGTAGTGAAATGGGCACTTAATGATTTCCTAACGTTCCGAACAATCCTATAGGGTAGTTAATACCCTTATTTTATAAACAGGGAATCAATATTAGAATTCTAAAGTGTTCATGCAAGGTTAAATTTTCCCTATGCACACAAGAAACCCAGCTGGCTTGTCTGTAGCATGTTTGTTTTTACCACCCAGCCCCAAGGAGAATATGCCAGCAGAGTCTCTCAGTCACACCCTTGTCCCCTGTGAGCTCTGTGAGAGTGGACTCCCCTGCTCCTCAACTATAACCAGGACCAAAAAAGAAATAATATGTGTGATACACAAGTCCCACAATGAATGTAATCATTACGTACTGCAAACATGTACATCACTAATAGAAAATAAGACAATTAGGAACAAAAGAAAACAGGAGCAGGACTAGTCTTTGAATCAAGTCCACATATTGATATTTTACCACAGCAGATCTGATCCCTGTGCCTTTCCCCAAAGCATGCTCTGGAAGCATTTCAGGAAGCAAGAGAGGATTCACAGGGCAATTTAATCAGCCCAGCATGGCTTGTTGAACAAATTAAAGGGTCTGGAAATCACAGTTTATTTGCTTCCCCTCTTTTATGATCCTGTGCCCCTTAAGAACACCACAGAGAGGAATCTCTGTGCCAAGAACATGGTCCTGGATTGCTTTTCACCCATAACTCAGGGTCAGCTTGTGTTGTGTGCCTGCATCTCAAGGGGGTTTCTGTCATGCCTGCCTGGTGTGCGTCCCCTCAGCATACACAATGCTTCTGTCCTTGTGGGAAACCCGAGCGCTCACCATTCCAACTGTGCAATGGCTGTCACTCTCCCCTGTCTCCCATTGGTGTGGGGGAGCTGAAGAAATGGTATATTTGCAATCCTTAAAAGAAAAAAACTGTCTCTATTACCAGGCTATCTGTGGTTTTCCAGTACTTTCTCAACCAAGGAAAAGGAGGTACACTGAAAGAGGTAGCTGCCTAAGGACATTACAGAGTAAATGTTGGGCAGTTCGAATAGACATGAGTACCCAAAATACGTGTTTTTTTCCTTGTTAGAGGGAGAAGGGAACAGTTCCATACCTCTATTTACTAGAGAAGTGCTAGACTTGACAGAAAAGGAGAAAATCCACTCTGCTGCTTCACACTAAAGTGTTTCCAGAAGTCCAAATTTCTGAGTGGTTATAGGTAATTTGCTTCAACTTAATTTCCTTCATTCAAATTTATGGAAAAAATGTCTGTCATAGGCAGTGGAAAATAATTAAGACATTAGCCCAGTGTTCGATGTTTAGATGGCAAAGCCCCATTAGCCTGCATGTCAGTGTTGAATTACTGTATTGCCAAACTTGCAAGAGTGACAGAAGATCTAGGAATGAGAGGACCAAATGAGCCCTTGTCATATCCCATTCTTTAAGCTCCTTGCCTTTCTGGTCTGGCCTTCGTCTTCTCCGGCACACTGCTGCTATCTCTTGAACGAATTGATTTTGCCAACTTTGAGGATCCTCCTTGGTAATCTATTCAATATGTGCATTCCCTTTGGAAGAAATACAGTAGCCTTGTGTGCGTTTCCTATCTGCTCCTCATTTCCTATACTGTGAATTATGTCATCTAGGTTTTGCACTGCTGCCAGTGGGAAAAGGCTGTCTAGATCAATTTTGTCAGACAGCCTCCTACCCCTAGGAACACCAATTAGCTTGCTATAAAGATGACTCACACCCAGGAAGACCCAAACTGCTCCTTATTGTTTAAGCTCTTAGCCTTAGGAAGGCACCTGAAGGTATCCTGTGGCCTGCCAAGAACTCTTCCCATGTTACAAAGCTCTACACATCTTACAAAAGCCACAGAAATACCCTGAGATACTAAATCTAGGGAGAGATGGCTCCTGACTATGGAAGGTCAATTTTGATCCAAAATGTAAAATTTTCAGGCTCTTACCCTGCTAATAGAACAGCTTCAGATGAACTGGGGAACTCGTTAGAACACAAGGACCAATGCAATGCCCGTGTCTGTATAAGTGATGAGAGTGAAAGGGGAAAAAGAGTACAAGAGAAATTGTTCTTTTTAAAACTTTGTTCTTTTGAAACTGCCTAGCTCTGTAACTGCTTCATGGTTTTGTAATTACTTTCTTGACCCCCGTAACCGTGAGAGTGTAACCGAATGTGCAGGGTGCCTGACTGTACCATTGTACCAAACTTCATGAATCTACCCTTGTAACTGAGAATCTACCCTTGTCACTGAGGGTTCACCCATGAATCTACCCTTGTAACTGAGGATCTCACCCTGATAGATAATCAGAACAATCAGGCTGTTCTGTCTCACTTTTGTACCTCCTGCTTGTGCATCATATAAAAGCCCTAGACCACCAACAATTGAAGGCTGATGTTCTGGGAATGATCATAATCAGTGCCCGTTGACATAAATAAATCTGCCTCCAAATCCTGGGTGTTATTTTGGTGTTTCTGCTTGCCATTGCAAGAGGAAAGAGAACTTCATGTCAATTGTCTGGATAATTGTGTCCATTATTTAGGTTGATGTCCATGAGAAAACACATTAATTTAAATATTTTGTGAGGAATGTCATATTGCGGTCCTGGCAGAAGCCATCCAAGGGTTCAGATTAATCTTCCAAGCCCTTCTCTGAACCTAAGAACCTATGAAGTCTTACCCATAATCTGTCACACCATTCATAAGAAACCCTGAGGGCATAAGTAAGTAACATGAAACATTCAAATATATTTTGTAGATGAACAGTGTTTTCCTATCATTGGCTCCCTTACTCGTGCTAATTGCCTGATTAATGGATATAGGTCCAATAAAATTTGGAATTGTATTAACAAGTTGTTGAAGTATGAAGGGGAGACATTTGTGTGTAGAGGAGAGCTCTGTGCAAACTGGTATGGGCTGTTCTTCTCTGGGAAGGGGTGGCACACATGTAACCTTTTTGCGTAGACATAAATAACCCACATCCCTTGCACATCTGGCTTGCAGGGTTCTAACGCTGAGAACCTAGTGATTTCTGAGCTTAGAAACTGATTACAGAAGCTCATGTCAGTGTCTTGAAACCAAACCTAACTAGAAATGAGCCCCATTCATTCAAGACTAGAATCTGTCTTCCTCTGGATCAATCAGACACAGCATAGCTGTACCTGCAAGCAAGAGAAAAGAATTCATTCCTTAATCCCAGAGTTGTGATAAATAAAGCTGAAGAACTAGATTTTTTGCTTAGTTGTCCAGCCACCACTGGGGAGGCTTTCCACTGCTGGTAGCCTGTTCAGGCTGGGAAAGGTAGCAACCAGCCTTGTACCAGTGCACCCAGTGGCCACCATCAGATACCCATAACCAGCACTGACCGGAAGAGCCAGTCATGCTTAGGAGAAATTGTAGCCAATGCAGGAAGTTCTTGAGACCCCACTACCTGTTTGTCCATAAGAACCCAGGAAAATGTCAAGACGAAGAAACAAAAGGCAGTCTTTGGCCTTCAACTCAAGTACAGCAAGTCCAGGAGATGTGAACACAGAAGAGATTGGAAGTTGCACACCTGAAGTTTCTGGAGTGATGGCAACTGAAGTAAAAGAAACAACTTCATGAGACTATAAAAGAAATTAGAACAGAAATACTATCTCAAGTAAAAGAAGAAATGAAAAACATAATAAAAGAGTTGCTAAGCGCCTCTAAGGAAGACATAGATTAAAAAAAAATAGAGGAGCATAGAAAAACGAGGGAAACCTTGAATGGCCAATATGAAAAAGGTTTAGAATACATGATTCAAAGAGATATTCAGGAAGTTAAAAACTCCATTAAAAGCTGGCAAAACCACTTGAAAGAAACCAAAGGTAGACTTTCAAACCTTGAAGACAGGTTTTCAGCTTGCAGTTGCAAATGGAAAGATCTCTTAAGAATAACAAGGAACCAGGAAATAACAATTCAATGGCTGCAGATGACACAAAGAAAAATAACTTAAGAATAGGTGTCAGTGAAAAAGCAAGAGTCAACAAAAATACATAAAAGTCTTTACAGAAGTAATAGCAGAAAGCTTCCCAAGCCTGGGAAAAGGATGTGACATACAGAGAAGTGAGGCTATAGGACTCCAGCTAGCCATAACCAAAATAAATCTACACCCAGACATATAACAATCAGGATACCAGAAATTCAGCACAAGTACAGAATACTGAAAGCTGTTAGAGAAAAAGAAAAGATCACCTATAAAGGAAAACCCATCAGAATCATGGCAGACTTCTCAACACAAACCATCAAGTCAAAAAGAGGCTGGAGTGAAGTATTGCAAGTCCTGAAAGAAAACAACTTCCAACACAGACTGATGTACCCTGCAAAATTGTCTTTCAAAATTAATGGAGAAACAGGATACTTCCATGACAAAGAACAACTCAAAGAATTCATGACCACCAAACCAACCCTACAAAGGTTACTAAAGGACATTTTAGAGAGAGATAAAAAGGACCATGGTCTCAGGAACAATGTCAGAGGAGGACCATCAAGTGGGGGCAGTTGATTGAATGGAGAGGAAAAAAAGGAAGTCAGTGGTAGGAAAATAGCATGGCAGAGACAACGCAGTACAAGAGAGCCATAACTATTAATGTAGACGGCCTGAATGCACCAATAGAAAGAAACATACACAAAGTGGATCAGGAGACAGAATTCATCAATATACTTTTTATAAGAAACACATGTAACTGGAAAGAAAATTCATAGACTGAAAGTCAAAGGAGAGAGAGAGCAATGCTCTTTGTGACAGGGAGCCAGAAAAAAAGTAGGGGTAGC
>RJWT010048332.1:0-11159 GCA_004365215.1 Cuniculus paca | reverse complement strand
TCAGATGTTGTAGTCAGGGTGTACAGGGGAATGTATTTAATACAGGACACAAAACTTACAGGATTATTTTATAATATTCACCCAAAGAGTCAAATGTAGAAAAGTGCAGGAGGTCTGTCCACACTAGAGACCCAAAGAATCCATATGAGGGCTTGGATCCCACAGCAATGTCCCGTACGAGTCCAGCTGAAGACCTGGAGCTCATGGCAATGTCCTCCACAAGTCTAACTGGAGGCCTAGAGCCCACAACAATGTCTCATGCAAGTCTGTATCAAGGACCTACACTGGGAAGACCCAAAGGTCAGTGGTGGAAGCTAGAAAGTCCGCACCCATGGGATGAAAGATCTGTGCCAGCAGGCTGTGGAATTGGCACTGGGGCCAGGAAGCAATGCTCAAGGTAAGGACCAGAGCTCCCCCAATAAGAACCGCAGCCATCCTCAGCAACAGTGAAGACCCAAGCTTCTCTGATGATGAGAACAGCTTAGTTTGTATCAGGAAAACCAGCATGACAAGCTTCTCCAGGAGAATCAATAGCACAATATCTTCCCTGCCAGTTCTTTTTATGCTGTTAGCAACAATCCTCAGGTGGGCCATCCACATGCAGCACCACACTGATGCAGTTCAGTTGGGTATTACAAGTTGACCATTAGTTAATCCACCACAGATATGGTTTGAAAATATTTTCTCTCTTTTCTGTAGGTTACTTTTTCACTATGTTCTTTTTGTTTTTTTTCTTTTTCAGTTTGATAATGCCTACTTGCCTAATTTTGCTTTTGCTCCCTCTGCTTTTGAGACTCTGTCTGAGAAATATCATTTCCCAAGACAATATTATGAAAACTTTCTTTTGTTTCTACTTAAAGAATGCCTTTTGGTACTTATAGCACAGTTCTAGTGGTGGCAATTTCCTTTAGTATTTGTCTGAAAAAAGTCTTTACACTTCCTTCATTCTTAAAGGTTGATTTTTTGAGAAAACTATTTTTGGTTAACTGTTTTCTTCTTTCAGTACTTCAAATATATGATTTTTTGTCTCTTGGTAAAGTTTCTGCAGAGAAATCTACTGATTGTCTTATGAAGTTTCCTTGCATATGAAAAGGCTTCCTTTTCTTTTGTGGCTTTCAAAATATTCTCTTTGACTTTTCACAATTTGTAATATGTCTCTCTATAGATCTCTTCGAGTTTAATGTATTTGCGACCTTTTAGGTTTCCTGAATTAAGATGTTTGTTTTTCTCAATAGATCAGGAAAATTTTGGTCATCATTTTTTAAAATAGGTTTTCTTTTCTCTCTCTTTTCTGTGGCACTCCACAGCATACATATTGACTTGCTTGCTCATGTCTTATAAGTTTACTCTTGCATTCTTTTTCCTTTTTATTCTTCTGGATAATTTCAAGTGACTTTCTTTGAGTTTGGTAAATCTTTCTTCTACATAATCAAGTCTGTTCTTGAAACGATATTGAATTTTTCACTTCAGTCATTGTATTCTTCAGCTCTAAGATTTCTGTTTGGATTTAATGGCTTCTATTTACTTCCTAAACTTCCTATTTTGTTCTTGTATTGTTTTCCTGATTCCTTTACTTGTCAATGTTTTCTTGAGGCTCACTGAGCTGCTTTAAAGTGATTATTTTGAATTCTTTATTACACAGTCGATGAACATTGTCTAGGAATCTCTGTCTTTAAATTACTAGACTTTTATTAGTTTTCTTTAGTGATGTCACATTTGCCTGTTTCTTTATGATGTATTTAGTTTCGTGTTGGAGTGTGTGCCTTTGAAGGTAGAAACTTCTCTTCCAGACTTGAAGACTGGGTTTGGCAAGTGGAGACCTCTTGTCAGGTTCCTGGACACAGTTGGGGGGTGGAGTGCTAGGTCATGTGGCTGCTGCTAGATTCATTGTTTGGTTTATGGTTGGAGGGCCTTCTAGTTGTGGTTGAGCACATATCCTGCCAAATTCTCAGGTGAATGGCTCTGACTCTGGAACCATAGTTGAGCAAGTCTGGAATTATGAAGTTATGAAGCTACCTATAGATCTGTAGTCAGATCTGCATATAGTGGGCCTGTTACTTGTATGGCTTCCACAAGAGTCCATAGGTGGGATCTTTTCAGCTTCCTGGCCAGTTAGGACTGCTCCTAGATTGAGGTGGAACAAGGCTGGAACTAAATCTGAGGGGTGATTCAGAGTCTATAGGTGGGATTTAGGTCAATAGGTCTGTGGCAGAGATCTGGTGGGTCCTTTATAACATCTGTGGAATTTGGACATTTTCAACTTTTAGGTTATTAAGTTGAGTGCTGCTATAAACTTTCATGATTCTTTGTTTTTTGTTTTTGTCTGTGTAGATATATGCATTAATTTCTCTTAGGAATAAGTCTAAGAGTAGAAATACTGGATCACATTGTAGGTTTATACTTATCTTTAGTGAAAACTGCCAAGTATTTTTTGCTAATGGTGGTATCATTTTACTCCCATTAGCAATGTATAAAAATATCAATTGTTATCCATCATCTCCAACATTTGGTGTTTCACTCTTTATCATTTTAGCCACTCAGATGTATACATAGGCACTTTAACAGAGTTACTCCTTATTTTCAGCAAAATGACATGCTTGTTCACAAATAGATTAGCATAAGTGTCTTATAAAACAAATGTCATAAAATCAATATGCTCCTCTTAAATTTATAAGACAACACAAACAGGAAATACCTAAAAGACAAGTTTAAACAGATTTATAATTGCTCAAAGAGAAAAAAGAGGTTGAAAAGGTTATTAGAGTGCATCTTAAGAATCATTTAAACCTTTGTATGAACATAAAGCACAGAGATTTAGAGATATATGAAAGGATACTCCTTGACACAGAAAATCCACACAAAGGAGTAAGCAGTTATGTTTGACCTCTATTTTCATTGTTGACTTAGAGATATAACATAAATCTTATGTCTATAATGGATTTTAGACTTGCAGATTCAGCTTGCACAATTATATTTACACACAACTGACCAATATCTGTTGATTTTTAGAAGAGCACATTAAAATTATAATGTAAAATTCTATTTGACCCAACCTAATTTAAGAGAAGGATAAAATAAAAAATTAGTCACTGAGGTTCTTTTCCTGTTTAGCATTAGGTCTGCCTCCTCAACTCTATTTTAGAAATAAGTGGTATATATCTTATAAAGATCAATAACTATACAACCTGCTGAAAACTGAAAAAAAAAACTTCTATGCATGTTTGAGGCACGTAACATGCATTATAAATAATCTCCATTGCTCATTTAGGGTATTTAGTAGACTATAGTTACTTTATTCTGAAAGACATTTTTTTTTTACTTATTTGTTTAAACATTGCTTCTGCTATGAAATAAGTTATTTTGAGTCAGTGTTCAAAAACTGGGTATGGATAAATGGTCTTCAAAAGGAAGACGTTGAAAAGCTGTCTATTGTTTTTACAGTGCTTTTAATATTATATACACACGGTCAACTAATGGAAATAATGACCTCAGGGATGTGTTTATATTGCTTTTAGCCCACTAAAAATACATTTAGCCTTTAGCTTTTCCTTAGGCCCAAACCACATCAAATGGGCCACACACAAACTTCTGAGCTCATTACCACTTTATGGTGATTTTATGTAGAAAAGCAAAGCAAACTGTCTTTTTACATTACTTGTCAGACCAGGAGTTCTATGTGAAGAGTAAATATATTTTTTCCCTTTCTTCCTTTCCATGCAAAGTTTACCTGTCAGTCCCACTTTTCTTAAAGGTAGATCTTCAAGGTTACAAGCAAATCTTTAAAGCCCGCTTTAAGTGCACTTCATGGTAGATAGAAGAATTTTCAGATTCTAGTATTATCTTACCAGAAAACTTTATCCTCAGAAAATGTAGACAATGACTATCATTCTTTTAACTTTAAGGCCATATTTTTAACTCATGGGTTTATTTATTTCTAAGACCCCTTTCCAAGTCACAGTGTTATGTAATCATCTCACACTAAGTATTATATCTTAGCATCACTTCACATTTCCAACCTGACACACTGAATATTGTAGTAGCACTGGTGATAGTACACAGAGGTTCCAGAGGAAGAAATGAATTATAGGGTGATGATGGATGAAACAGCTTGATAATTTCCACTTGGGCAGTTTAGATAATAAAGAGCTGTTCTGTTTCTGTCTCTATCTGTCTCTCTCTCATTCTCTCTTTTTTCCTTCCTTCCTACCTCCCTCCCTCCCTCCCTCCCTTCTTCCCTCCCTTCTCCCTCCTTTCCTTTCCTTTTGAATGCTGAGAAAATGTGTGTGTGTTTGCAGTTGTCATGTGCTGCAACTCTCAGTTCTGACTGAGGAAAAAGTTCTGTTGTCATACTTTAAAGGCACCCAACCAACAGCAACCTGTTTGTTCTCCTGTATGTTTCTCAGTCAATATGAATCCATTGTCACCTTTTTTTAAAGATTTAATGAAAGCACAACCTGAGATTATGAGCCAAAAGCGTGTAAATCCAGCCAATTCTATACGAAGTATCACAAGGGAATCTCAAAAGCACAGTTTCAATGCATATATGATTTAATGGTGGTATCACTGACATAATTTAACACTTAAAAATTATTCAGTATCACAAATAATGTTAGAAAGGGCTTTAAAGATCACTAGCCTCTTGTGCTAAGCTATATTTTAAATTTTTAAATAAGATAGCTTCAGTGTTACATTTTTATTTTTTGTTTCACCTTTTGATTATCCCATTGTCCTTTATTTTACATTTAAGTCAGAACAATTATTTTCTGAAGATGCTTAACTTTTTATTTCTCTAATAGTATAATCCTACCCTAAGGCCCTATGGCTTACAATTAAGAAAAAAGTAAAATAATTAAACCAAATTTATCTGATGAGAAGGAAGAATGGGGTCACGCCTTGTGATTCTATTAACTTTTTCTATTTTTCAGAGACAAGTTTAAATGTTTTTGTGTAGACATAAGAACATCAAAAAATAATGACGAGGATGAATTTCTTAATATATTAATTCACCATTGGTAAGAGTCTTATCTATAGTACAGTACAGAAAAAGTCAAGGTTTGATATGCTCTCAATAGAAAATCATAAGCACAGAGTAGGAGAGGGATACAATTTATAGCAATTACATAACTCAAGAATTTAGATGGATGGAAACAGAAGGACACTCCAGCTGTTATTATTAGAATGCATGAGTGTGCCTTTTTTTAGAGAGGAAATTTTAGGAATCTTAAGAGTAACGAACACATAGGAAACATAAAATTATATTTTGAATCCATGCTGTCCACATCATATTGCACTTGCTTTCTCTGTACCTTTGTGCAAATTACCTACTTCCAGGAAGCTCTGTCATTAAATTTGTAAAATAGAAATAATAATTCTTTCCTTGTTGTGTTGTTGTGAAGACTGAATGAGTTGAAACAAGCAATACAATCTGGTGTGTATCATATATGCAATATATTATTATCAATAACTTTATGGTAGAAAATGAGGCAAGGGAAGAGTGAAAAGTAAAAGAAGTAGCATACATCATAGATGGTGGAAAAAGTTGGACTTACCATAGTAAATAAAAACAGTGAAGTTTGTTTCTATGAAGGAGGGTAGTTACCATTCTTTTCTGGCTCTTGAATACATTCTAAGTATTAGACCCAGTTCTTTTGAGGCACTCAATAGTTGTTGAATGAATGACTAGAAAAATTTAATAATTTCTTATTAAACAAAATTATACCTTAAAGTTTACTTCTGGGGGAATACCAACCAAGACAGTTGATAGTAAATGTGGTGTTCCAGAACGCATAACTATTTTTAAAATTTTATTTAAAAGAGAAAAAACACAGAAAATAAAGACAAAAAGCAAAAGAGACAAACAAACAACAACAACAAACCCAAAACAATAACAATTTAGGTTTTCAAACCAAGAAAGGAATTTAACAATAGTTATTATATTGCATATTGCCATCTTCAAAGCAGTTGCTTAGATTACCAGATATAGACATGCAAAATTGATCCAATCATATGAGTATTAACTGTTCTTTTCCAAGAACTAATAGAATTAGTAGTATAGTCATCTCAGCTATCGTATGTGTGTGTGTGTATATATATATATATATCCACAAATTTATATCTTCTTCTTCAGAAGGCATAACTATTGACCATTGACAACAACTCATACCTCTGATGGAAGTGAGGTAATGACAGTGCTTGCTGCATTGTAGCATCACAATTAGCTGTGGGTGTCCTGGAATAAATGGAAAGAAACACATTGTTTCTATAATTTTTCTAGCAGTAAAAATATATACAGACAATAATACTTATAAAAATTATGAGTTTGTCTTGTTGTTACGAGGTGTAACCAAGTACTAAAAAGAAAGAAAAGAAAATGACGAGTTCAGATAAGCTACCTAGCTACAGAAGGCACAGTGTGAAAGCCAGAAGGCCTCTAAAGGAGCATTTAAAGAGAGCCTCATATTCTGGGGGGAAAAAAGTTGGACAGTGCTGAAGATTAAGCCTAGCACCTAGTGTTGAAGTTAGTGAAGTTTGAAAGAAGGCTGTATTGATAGTCCCAACAGTTTGCTGTAATGAAATCTGGATTCTTAGGGAAGGAGTGAGACCCTGGGAAGTAATAGAGGGATACTTTAGCAAATATACTTGAATACATACGTCTATCCTTTGGGACAATAGAACTGACCTATTCAGCCACTTACTGTTTCTAGAAGATAGAAACTTCTCTGTTCCTGGAGGTCATGCAAAGTCCTCTGTTGAGGTTACAGCCTTGTAAGATGACACTTGCCCTCTTTGGAGCTTCCCTTATATTCCCATATTATACTAAGCCAATAACTAAGGGCCAGTTATTGTCCTTTTATGGGTGGAAAAAGTTTAGTTGCTCAGAAATCTGCAGGGCCTTGCTAATGTGTGCTGGCAGATATCCAAGTAATATGCTTTGGAATGGACTTCAAAGTGCTGGAGCAGAGGAACCAAATATAAAACTGGGTGGAGTGGAGTATCTGAGTGTGAGGGTACTTTCCCATTGTTTGGTAATTACAGTTCTGACTAATACACCTGGAATCAATCCCACTGCACTGCTGGGATGGGTCCTTGAAGTTTGGAATAAAAGCAACCCACAATAAATGAGACTGAGATGCTGGAGCTGTCTTGGCTGAGAATTGAGAAAGAGATAAAAAGGCTAATAGAAGTGTATACGGAAATGAATTTAGTATACAAAATCAGAGATCTCACCAATTGAGTCTTTCCCTGTGTAATGCTATAGGAATAGAGTGGAGAAGAATATATATTTTAATCAAAATATATCATGAGCTCATGTTGATTCTTACAATTATTAATGTCCTCTTATTTACACTCATGCAGCCTACACCTGGATCTATTTTTTTTATGTTAAAAATCACACTTCTCAACAACATCAACATAATGACATTTTTTTTAACCTATAGTACACACAAAATCATCTCAGAACAGCAATATCAATGCTAGCATCAAAAATATGATTACTAATAACGGTTTAAAATGTTTTTATCAATTCTTATTATTTTTGAGAAATTTTCCACTAGTTCTCAATTCTTGTATTTTAAAATCACATGAAAGACCAGGGATTTAGCTCAGTGGCATAAGTGCCTGCTTGGCAAGCATGAGGTTGTGAGTTCGATCCCTGGCACCAAAACAAACAAAACAAAACAAAAAACATGAAAAAAACCACACATGAAATAGTCAACTCCATTGTAGATATTCCACAAAATCAGTATGCAACTAATTTCATTTAACTTTCTATTTCTAGCAACTACTTTCAAAAATTATTTTATAATTATGTAAAAAAATATGTTTCCAACATCAAATGGGCACAACACAGTATGCTTAGAAAAACCTAGGTTTTATTTAGATGCCTCCCCTCTGTGCCACTTGGTCAATATGAAAGACAATTTCAATTTTTTTTCCATTTCTTAACTATAAGGAAGATGAATTCTTATTCACATTTATACCTCCTTTTTCTAACGTGCTTTATACACTTTTTCTTCCCTCCTTACTTCCTTAAAAACCCATACTGAAGATTATGCCCTGAGAAGACATAGAGATATGACATATACTTATTTGAAATTGTAAATGACTCCTTTGGATGGACATGTGATTTATCGGTCCCCTGGGGACCATACACACTCTCAGGAAATACTGTAGAGTACTGAAAACTCTTTACAAAAAGACAGTAAAATGACATATTTATCAGAAACATTAGATTTTGCTACATTTCTTTTGAGGAGGTCAGGTCTTTGAAAAGCTGGGTGTCTAGTACTTGTTGTGAGAGAAAACAGTTACTTTGTGAAGATCAATGTGAAGTAAAAATCAGGTAGGGCTCAATCTAATTTCAAGGTTTGAGAGATGGTGCAGTGGCCAATAGGCACACACATTCACTTTTGAGTAATTGTGATGATTTAAATGGAAATATTACCTTTTATTTCAGTTTATGTGTATTTTTTCAGAAGGCCTCTAAAATGTTAAAATATAAATATTCAATAAGTTATTTACATCTAACTACTTAATAATCAGAACTTTTAAGTATCTCCTTTAATATTCCATTGAAAAGAAAAAATTACTGACTCATTAAGTATGCTATAAAAGTCTAAGAACTTGTGTGTCAACTACATCCCCAATTAAAGGGCATTCAGTTTGTTGTGGTCTTTTGCTCTTATAAATGACTATGAACATAAATATTTTGGGGACAAGACACTGTAATTTTGCTGGATGTCCTCAAATTCTCCTCTAGAAGAGTTGTAGCATTTTTATATTCCCACAAGCATTGTGTAAACTGTAAATTTCTATGTTGTTTCAACAACAGAAATATCGTCCAGCTGTCTTATGTTTGCAAATCTAATAGGAGAGAAGTATCACATTTTAATTATAAATTATTGTTTTATATGACATAAAACATGCAGTTGAAAAATGAACCTATTAGAGGCATTAGTTACAGTGACAGTGTCAGGTAACAGTTTTCAGGATCAGTTTTGAAATCTCTCACATCACTGCAAACAGAAGCTTTGTAATCAATAGGCAATAACTTATCAGTCTCGTTTCCCTCATACCTGATGATCTCTATTCCAGTTTTTTTTCAGTACTGAGGATTGAACTTAGGGACTTCTTACTGAGCTGCATCCCCAGCCCATTTTTATTTTTCATTTTGAGACGGGGCCACACTAAGTCACTAAATTACCCAAGCTGGGCTTGAACTTGTGATCCTCCTGCCTCAGCTTGCAGAGCACTGAAATTACTGGCTTATGCCAACACGTCTGGCTTCTGTTCCACTTGTTTCTATGAATTTGCCTACTCTAGATATTTCATATAAATGGAGTGAGGCAACATTTGTCCTTCTGTGACTGATTTCACTTAGCTTAATATTTTCAAGGTTATTCTATATTGTAGCATGTATCAGACATTTATGGTTGAATACTATGGTTGAATACTATGGTTGAATACTATCTTATTCTATATACAAAACATTGCAAATCTTGATCAAAACATAGGGCAAATGCTTAAATTTTAAAACATTAATTCAGTAAAAGACACACTGCCGTCCATCCCACTCAGAATACTCACCTTTGCCTCAAACATTCACACCCCGTCATTCTTGCTCACCTTCTGAAGCAGTTCTTGAAGTCCTCTTTCAGGGGTGTCTTCGTGAGGTGTGATAAAAGATACAGTGGATGCTTCTGCTGAGTGCCGTCGGAGGGAAAGGCAGGCTTGTACAAGTATTACAGTGTGTCCTTGCCTACCGTGCTCACAGGATGTGACACAGTACCACTTCTGGCTCTTCCTTAAAGTCAACAGAACCGTGAAAGGTAAACGTCTTGAGTCGATTCAGAACATCAAGGCAACCACAACAGAGCACATAATGAATGACGTGAAAGAGGTGCTTGTGAAAGTGGGAAAGATGATGGGATCAGTAAATTCAAAGTGAAGGAGGGTATGCTGAGGGAGACTAAGGTCTATATGCCCTTTACTATAATGATTTTTTTAAAAAAATTTAAACATTCACCATATGTTTCAATCGCTCCATATATATGTATATGTCTGTATATATATATATATGGAAAATGTTTCCCACAGAAACTACATACGCACACACACACACACTCACACCACATTTTGTGTATTTACTTACCTGTTGATGAGCATATGGGTTCTTTCATTTCTTCACCATTATGACTAATGCAGCTGTAAACTTTGGCATAAATATTTGGGTATCCACTTTTAGTTTTGGGGGGCATACAACATATCTAAAAAGGAGTAAAATTTCCTGGTCATATGGTAATGCTATACTTATCTTTCTGTGAAACTGCCAAAAAATGTTTCCTACAGAAGTTTCACTATTTTGTGTTTCTACTAGCAGTGAGTAAGAGTTCTAGTTTCTCCATATCTTTGCCAGTGCTGGTTATTTTCTTTCTTTCTTTCTTTCTTTCTTTCTTTCTTTCTTTCTTTCTTTCTTTCTTTCTTTCTTTTTTCTTTCTTTCTTTTTTCTTTCTTTCTTTCTTTCTTTCTTTCTTTCTTTCTTTCTTTCTTTCTTTTTTCTTTCTTTCTTTCTTTCTTTCTTTCTTTCTTTCTTTCTTTCTTTCTCTTTCTTCCTCTCTTTCTCTCTTTCTCTCTTTTTCTTTCCCTCTTTTTCTTTCTTTTTTTTGTCATTCTAATAAGTTTTAAGTGGTGTAATTTTAATGTGTATTTTTATGATTAATTAGTCTGCATATGATTTCATATGGCTAAGGAGTATTTACATTTACTTTTAAAACTATCTTTTTATATTTTAATCCCCAATAAAGATTTGGAGAAAGATTACTTGATGTCTAGTTTTTTTTGTTTTTTTTTTGGTATGAGAATCGAACTCAGGACCTTGCACTTGCCAGGCAGGCACTGTGCCACTGAGCTGTATCCCCAGACTGGATGTCTAGATTAATACAAAGAAGGAAGAAAGAAGATTGAATCCTTTATCCTAGTTTTGAGGCCTATAGAACTGAAAAGACGAAATATTGTTGATATGAAAGTGGTAATCAGACATTATTGTCAAAATTATAACTTTGTAATAAATTGGTTGAATATGAAGAAGATAATGAAGTAAAGTATAACTTGAGATTTGCAGCCCTAGACATGGGGTAGTTCTTGCTGCAGAAATGAGA
>RJWT010048331.1:0-11168 GCA_004365215.1 Cuniculus paca | reverse complement strand
AGAAATGTTTATGGCAGCTCTACTCATAACTGTCAAAAACTGAAAGCGACAGAGTTGTTCTCAAAAAGTGGTTAAACTGTGAGATACCCATAAAATGGGATATTACCCAGAAAGAAGGAGAAATGAGTTATCAAGCCATAAAAGTACATACATAGATCTTCGACGCATACTGCTAAGTGAAAGAGGTCAGTATCACACATTTACGTACCACTCTATTTCATTCATGTGTCATTTTGGAAAAAAAAATCTATAGGGAGGAAGAATGATTCAGTGGTTACCACGAGTCAGAAAGAGAGGAAAGATTAATGAACAAAAAGAAAAGACTGGGGAGTGATCAATTTTTGGGGGGTATGTTGATTATCATGGTGTTACAGATTCTATGCATCTGTCAAAAGAACTGTACAAACAAGGTGAATTTTACTATGTGTCCATTTTTTTTAAATTTTAAAAGGAAATATAGGAACTGGAACTGTACAGCTAAGCATGCACAGAGCAATGAGTTCAATCTCCAGCATCAAAATAGGGAAAGTACGCTAATAAAAAATACATGATGTTTGAATAGGTACTTCAAGAAAACACACAATAAAAAGAAATATGAACACCACTAGTCCTTACTAGTACTGTCCTTAAAATGGACAAACCATTTCTCACTTAATGTACCCCCAAGGAAAATATCTGATACATGCAAAGGCAAATAGGAGAACATTCAGTGCAGTGCTGTTTAGTTTTTTACAAACTAGGACTAACCTGTATGTGCAACAAAACGTAATAAACAACCACATATGCACACATTAAAATTACATGATTTTTGTCTCCACTTAAGAAAGGACCCACAACAGGCCCCAGCCAATACGCAGCTCCAGGACTGGAGGAGGTGATGGCCCTGCAACTGAGAAGCCACCACACTTTCACCAGGTGCTGCTAGAGTCCCCAGAGGCACAAGCCAGATGCATGTGATCACTACAGTACTGCTACTAAAGACTGTTAACAACGTGAAGAGATGAACCACAGATGTCACAGAGGAAAATACGTGTATTACAGAACAGCTTAATACACTCCACTCTTAATTTTTCTTGGAACTGTAAACTGCCTTCCAAAAAGGTTAATATGATCACATTGACTGACACAATGCCATTTTTGGCAGTTTATAAAGGATTGGATATCTAAAAATATCTTGTTCTGCAGGACTAGAGTACCTTCTAATTTACAAGGTAATTCATTTAATCAGTACCTTATTTGCAACCCAAGACAACTGTTATAAACATGATTTAACAGTATGTAATTTCAGAAATAAAAATAACTTCAAAACTATGCTAAATATTAACTGCACAGTAAACAGTCTAATGGACATAATGGTTTAATTTTAAATTTTCAATTATTCAATGGCTTCTTTATGTAAGAAGTTAAACTACAAGAGGGTCTTTTTTTGTCTTACATGACTTTAAAATTACTGTTTTTAAAATTTTATTTCAGCTTGATGGCACAATGTATATATAATAAAACAAATTTAAGAGCACCAATGGCAATTACTTTAGTAAGACACACTGGTGAATGTATATCTATGTATTTCTTTTTCTTTGGTACCAGGGATCAAATTCATGACCTCGTGCTTGTCAGGCAGGCACTTATGCTGCTGGGCTAAATTCTCAGCCATATCTATGTTTTTCTAAAGAAACACAGGACACTTGTCTATAACAAATTACCAATCCAAAATATTTACTGTATGCCCACACACATACGTGCAAAAATACAGCCATCTTTTTCTTCAAACAGGAGAACAAACTGTAAAGTCTTTCTGTTATTAAAAGTGAACGACCATTAAAAGTGATAAATAAGCAACTGGTTCATTCACACAGTAGAACTATAAAAGTAACCCAAAACCATTTAATCAACAATTGTAAATGTTCCTGTAAAAATACTTCAATCAAGTTTTTAAAAGGCACATACATCAGTTACAAAAATGCAATCATTAACTACAAAGTATGAATATTTATAAAATGGCAAATAAACAAAAAGCAACTTAGGTAACTAAAGCTCTGAAAGACTTTTTTTCTTTTTTGGTACCAGGAATTGAACTCAGGACCTTGAGCTTGCTAGGCAGGCTCTGTGCTGATGAGCTATATCCCAGCTCCTGAAAGATTATTAACACATCAAAAAAATTTATGACAGAGTAAACAAATGAGCCTTCACTTGGACACTGTATTAATCATGTTTACTTTCTGTATTTTATGATATCCTGATATTTCAAAAAGCTTGCTGGCCAGGGAGAGACTACATTGCTGCTCCAAGGCTTGACCTTTCTTAGGTAACAGAGGACTCACAGAAGCAAGTCACTCAAAAATCAACCAAACTTGAATCTACAGCTCAACTAATTCATTTAACTCACACCCAGCCAATATTTCCCCTGCCACAAATGCTCCCATAACCAAGTACCAGGCATTCTAGTAGCAATCATCTCTATAGCCCAAAACCCACCAAAATTCAAACTAGCTAATATAAACTGTTTACTCTGCTCTGACTTTCCTTTCTCAGGAAACTCCGATAAAGGGTCCAGCCTAGACTTTCCCCTCATTCCTATCTTCTGCTTCCTGCCTATCACGGTGTTTTCCCTTCCGGTCCTCCGTGGCACGCAGTGGTCCTCTCTGGGACCTGTGAGTATAATCAGCTTCCTCCTTCTAAGCCTCACTTCTCATCTCCTTAGGCCGCAGGCTCTTCCATACCATATCCAACACTTTGAGATCAGCTACTACTGATACACAAAAAGATTAAAATATATGAACATTCAAATACTACAACATTAGTATTAATCAACACGAGTAAGGCAATGGAATTGAGATAAGAAACTTAGAACTCAAGTTAAGAGAAAATGTAGTCTTTTTTCAATTAAACCTGGAACATTTTACTTTCTCATCTGTGATTTAAAATTTTTGTTCCAATTCTATGTTGACAGTAAAGCAACTATTACACTGTCCCTCCTTTACCATTTCTCCAAAGGTATAAAGAACAAACAGAAAACAAAAACTGCTTCTTGCCCCTGACAAGTCCACAATTAAAAACATTAACCCTTCAGCTGCAGCGCTCTCCCATTACCTCTCAAAGAGCTGCACTAACACACCACGTCTCAAGGCCTGGCCGTGTTTACTAAGATGGCTGTTGCTATGGTTTGGGGATGGTTTATCCCCATGGTTCACAGTCAGAGGCTTGCTCCCCAGTGGGATGGTGCTGAGAGATGGTGGAACCTAAAAGAGATGGGGCCTAATGAGTGGGTTTGGTCACTGGCTGTGCTACCTTGAAAGTCCTTAAAGTAAATCTCACAAGAGGGTCATTGTAATGGTTGATACATTATGTCAACTTGAGAAGTTTAGAAGTTTAACTAAGTGATCCAGTAGGGGGCCAGGGGCCTCACTTTGTAAACATCCTCATCCTGAGGAAGAAAAGGGCATGGAGAAGGTGTTAGTGTTACACCCATGCATGGGGGAGGGGGATGATGGATAATGATATAGCCTGCTTACAATACACGGGAAGGAAAAGAGGCTTGCTCCTCCCTTTTTCACTCTTGCTGCTTTTGCTGTCTTCAGCTCCCCTGAACTGCTGCCTCTGTGCCCTGCCACTCTGCCCTGAAGCCAGCTGCTTGAGAACTGAAACCTCCACAAACTGTGAGCTAAATAAACCTTTTCTTCCTTAATTTTGGGCACTGGGTATTTTGCCTGAGCAACAAGAAAAAAGTAACTAAGACAGTCATCATAAAAGAACAAGCTCAGACTTGTTCTAATTTCTTGGGCTTCCTGTCTCTGTGTGATGTCACCTGTAATGTGAAGTATCCAAGGGAACCCTTACTAGAGGCCACATCAATGGGCATTACAAACTGTAAGCTAAACAAACCTGTGTTCTTTACAAAGTACCCAGCTTTCTACTACAACACAAAACAGACTAAAATACATTTCAAGTATCAATACATTTATCATGCCTTTTATACGGCAAAGACAAGTTCAAAAGAACAAACTCAAAGAACAAAAGACAAACACTCAAAGAACAAAAGCAGAACATGTCTTCAAGAGTTCCTCTAATAATTCAAAGAATCTCATCTGCAATAAATTACAACGACAAATGTAACTTGGTCTCCTGCCTCAAAGCAGCCTGTTGTGTTTAACCTCAATGGAACACGAGTGAGCACATCTCGCAGAAAAGGAGGAACACAGCATGGAGGCTGTGGCAGCCTGTGCCTGTAAACCCAGCAACTACAGAGGCTGAGGCAGGAGGACTGCAAGGTCAAGGCCAGCCAGGGAACTCAGTGGGACCTTGTCCTAATCAATCAATCAATCAAATCAATAAATCAATCAGGCTGGGGATGGATATAGCTCAGTAGTAGAATGTTTGCTGTGAGTTCAATTGCCTGTACCATCCAACAAACAAAGCCAAAGAAAGAAAAACCGGGATCAGGAAAAATTTTATATAAGCAAAGAAAAAGGCAAGGGGAAAAAAATTTTTTTAAAAAATAAATGACCTAGTAGATAAGGAAGATCCAACACATACTCCTAATTTTTTAAAGTCTTCAAAAACACATGTTCGGGCTGGGCATGGTTGCATACACTTTGTAACCCCCAGTACTTGGGAGGCTGACGCAGGAGGACTGCCACAAGTTCAAGGCCAGCCTGAGCTACATAGTGAGTGTGTAGCTCAAAAAAACTAAAAAAGCAAACAACACTCATAAGTTCAAATGGGACAAATAATGAAAATTACCACACAAGAACATTTTTCTGAAATAAAAGAAGACTTGAAGGGAATAAATAGCAAAAGATCTTGACAACATTTTGTATCCAAGTCTAAGAGCTCCTAAAAAAAAAAAGGTAAGCCAGGGATTTTATATAAAATCAAATCTTAAAATAATTTGGGTCACAAATAGGTTGAAGTAGAAAAAGACTGAACGAATGTTATTCCTATGAGCTCTTCCTGAGCTCTGTGGTAGAGTATTAACTTCAGCACACAACCAAAAACAAAAACCCTAAAAGAATCTCTAATGAGGAGTACTGAACACAATTTAATTTGAAACATGAAATGATGAGAATACAGACACAGTACTGTATGTAAATGTTAAGTGCTCTTATTATACAGATACAAGACAGTAACATGGAATAAGAGAGAATTTACAGAAAAAAGAATAACTTTCTGACACATCCAATTACCTAACCAAATCTAAAATGCATCATGCCAAGTGGGAAGGAAAGAAGGCAGGGGAAAAAAGCCAAACTCAAAGTTACATTTACACAACACTCTGGTGTCAAGAAATCCTATCAGTGGTCTCTCAGGAGTGGAAAAGGGTCTGAAAAAAGAAGTACGAACAGGGAATCTGGGGAGGTGAAGAGAACTATCCTGTACCGCATGTTGATTATGGTGGTTATGTTATCTGTGGTTATTATTCTGTGTTTCTATGAAAACTCTTTATACACAAAGAGAGGTATATTTTACTGCAGGTAAAACAAGTGTCAAAACAGCAGATACTGGGAAAGAGAAGTGTAGGAGAGATTATTAAAATTTGTACTAGTCACAAAAGAGTATCCTTAAAACAAAGCAGAATATAGGTAAGAGTATAAAGTTAACTTTCTAAATGTAAAAATACACTAACCCTTCAAAAAAAGAACAAAGAAAACAGACCTTATCATAAAAAAGATTTAAGCCACAAAAAAATGTTTACAGTTTCCTTTCACTTTCATCTCCACCTAGACATTTTTCCCTAAAGAGAAGCAACTACTGTCCTGAATTACTTGTGATATCTGTTCAAACTTTTCAAAGGGAAATAAATAATGACAGGATCCACCAAGAACTAATAAAAATGGTTACTTGAGGAAAAGAAGACCAAAAGGGAACCTTCTGCCAGGCGTGGTGGCTCACACCTGTAATCCCAGCACTCGGGAGACTGAGACAGGAGGACTGTTGTGAGTTCGAGACCAGCCTGGGTTACAAAGTGAGCTCAAGGCCAGCCTGAACGGCATAGTGAGACCCTGTCTCAAAAAGACAAGGGCCAGGGATCTAGCTCAGTGACCTTAGCACCTGTCTGGCAAGCGCGAGGTCATGAGTTCAATCCCCAGTGCCAGGAAAAAAAAAAAAAAGTGAACCTTCTGTGAAGTACCTTCTTACACACTTTTAATTTTGGAACAATGAAAATGTTTTATATAATTAAGCCCAAGAAGAGCAGCAATTGCTCAAAGTAGAAGACAAATTTAAATAACTGGAACTAGCAAAGTATAAAGTCAGTGTCAGAAGTAGAGAAAATAACTACTTCAAATGACTTTAAAATACAGTATGTTCACTATCCAACCCTAGTAGGAGATGGTCTGCAGACTATAATGCAAAGAAAGCATACAGTATTAAATACAGTACCCTTACTATTAATACAGGAAGTTTAATTTAGAAATGTATATAGTCTAGGAGAAAGCAAGTAAATATCATTGGAAACGAAGATATTCAGAGTAAGAAAAAGGAGATAAAAGTGCAAATATTAGAGAACTTAAGTAAAACTGATTTGGAAACTACACCTTTACTTTGAAATCCATTAAAAATAGGATTCAATGATAACTTGACAACTTTGTAATAAGGCAAATACAGCAGAATCTTACTCTAAAAATCTAGGTGATAAGCACATGGATACTTACTCTACCAAGTTTGAAAATCCTGAAAATGCAAACTGCTTAGATTCTATACTAAACCCCAATGAGAAATACTGGGAGGAAGCATGACTCTTGCTTCATCTCTGCTTCCACTCAGCCACAATTACTGCTCTGCAATCATTTTAAAACATTTCAACCACTCCTCCAGAAAAACCTATCCTAACTGCCAAACTATCCAAGAGAAGCCAAAAAGGCCTAGGACCAAGAGGCATTTCTGCTTAATCTGGAATGTTTGTTCTCACTAAAAAGGAGCTCAGCAGTAGGCAAAGAGGGAATACTCCATGTATCTGAGATAAATAAAAACAAACTAGCTATTATGCTTCTGCAGAACCAAAATAGGCTTTCAAGTAATTTTTTCATTATGGTCAAGTTATTTCACCTGAAAGTTATACTGAAAGATTATGGGTTACCTCCAAAATATTGTTAAAAGGGGATTTTCTCTTTTGATTTTTAATTAAACTCATATTAAAACAAAACTATAAGTAAAGGTACACTTGGTTTCTGAAGTCTCTCTTTTGTGTATCTGAATACATACATATTAAATCAATATTGAAAACTGAACAGGGAAAAACAGGCCAAAAGAACATATCCCGAAATGTCAACTGTAGTGAATCTGGATAGTAGGATTGTAGATGCATTCAAAAGTATTTTGTTTCTTTCTACCTCACAGGATTTATCTGATTCCCCCTTTACATTAAATATGCATTAAAAACTACTACAGTTGTTGGATATAAACTAATGCATAGCCTATAAAGTGTGATTTGAGCTTCAACTATAATTGAAAATAACCAACTCAAGAATAATTGGAGAAACATGATGGTTATGTATCTCTAGATTACTTTTCCAACATTAACTATATACAACATTAAATAACTCATTTTCCCCTCCACCCCCCCCCAAAAATACAGTTCCCATTATCCTTCCTTAGTGGTTTTAAAATGTAGGAAAGGATGTATCCAAAATCCAGATTCGCTTTGTTCATTCCACAAATACTAAGTACCTGTTATGGTCTGTGTCTGGATGTCCCCCCCACCCAAAGTCTCATGTGGTCATGGGGGCAGGCTATTTAGCGGTAGCTGAATCTAGGGTTTGTGACTGATTCACTGTCTGGTGCTGGGATTAGGGGTGTGAGTGCTACACCAGCTCTAGGGTGGGTAGCTTGTATACAATATAAGGGAGGAAAAGAGGCTTGTTCCTCCCTTTTTTGCTCTTGATGCTTTTGCTGTGTTTCACCACCAAGAACTACTGACCCCTGCCATGTACCACCCTGCCTTGGAACCAGCCAATTATGGACTGAAACCTCCACAAACTGAACTAAATAAACCTTTTCTCACTTAACTTTGTATGTTAGGTATTTTGTCCCAGCAACAAGAGAAAAGTAACAAAGACAGTACCTATATTCTGTACCACTCACAGTGCTAAGGGTATACAGAAAAGATGTTTGCTCTAGCCACACCTCTATTAACTCAAGTAATGTATTTATGTAGTACCTATTTCATACCTGGTATCATTCTACACACTGTGGATACAAGTGACCAAAATAGACCCAAAATCCTCTCACATAGCCTTGTTTCAATTAAGCTGTTTTCCACTGCTATGTCCTACAACCTAGCATCTTTAGCAGCTCCACCTCAAAAATTTCTCTACATCTCTTAAATCTAAAAACAGCAACACATCAATTTCTCCAAACTATCAGCTCCTTGCTGATTTCATTTCTTCCTTACCCAGCCTGAAGTAAAGCAATCTATTTAAATATTCTCTTACCAGTAACCTCAACTACTGTGACTGTTCCCCAACTTACCTAACTCATAATATTTCATATCATGTCAGTCATACAAGGAACTTTCTTCCCTAAGCAGTTGAGAACACAGACAAAAATGACAATACTGGGTAAACTGCTGTGCTGGCTAAGCTTGATCATGTCAACCTTGACTGGATTGGTGCTGCTCAGATTGGTAGAGCATACTTCTGGACTGGTAGAGCATACTTCAGGTGGGTCACAATCGAGTGCAGTGATAGGTTAAGGTACAATCAATTCCGTATCAAATTCCACACTGCTTATTTATACTTTAATCCCCACAATCCACCACAAACAAAGGAACTCGCCTCACTTGCTTCCAGTTTTTCCTTGGGCTCACTAGTGAGTTCCTTTTCTCAGCTTAATACATATGACAGGTCTCTCCCACCCAAATATAAAGTGGAGTAGTCATTCTGGACCATAATTTGGCCACATAAATCATGATCCTTGAAAATGTGCACACCCTTTTCTTTGATCTAATTCTATTTCAAGGAATCTTTCCTAAGGAAATAAAAACAAATTTTATGAATAAGAAATATTGCAAATAGTGAAAAAGTTAACCAAAATAACCAACAATAAGATAGTAACTATGGATGTATCTTAATATTCTTACAACACACTCTGCTACAAAGACAAAACCAAAACAAAGCTATGCAAAGTTTTAATCTCATAGGAAAATGCTTACAATTATGCAAGAAGCACACATAATAACAAGATGCACAAATCTGTAAGAACAATTATGCTTAAGATTTTAATCTATATATAAAAACTGGAAGGAAATAGAGTATTATACAAAATTATGGACACTTTTCTTCCTCACATTTTTTTCTATAATTTTCAAATCTTCAAACTGGCAGTGTATCACTTTTCTAAATAAATTATGAATTATTGTTTCCCCAATAGCAATGCAACTATTTCACCCACTGGCAGATCACCCCAACCACAACATCCCTCTAACTCTTAAACACCACGGCAGCTGCTTCCACACTAACTTTAAGGAAAGTGCTATCACAAAATTAACGGCTTCCTAACAACACAAATGAGCACTCGGCAGCCCTCTTCTGAGTTCAATTCCTTGGCTTCGGATATACTGTACTTTCTGGGATCTGCTTTCTAACTCTCCAAACGTTCCTTTTCAGAATCTTTAGCTAGATTTCCTCTTCCACATATTCTTTTAAATGTGGTGCTAGATTCCTTAAATGTGGTGTGCTGGGTGCCCATCCTAGGCTTCTTCTTTACACTACATACTTGGGTGATTCTACCAATTCTTATCAATGACTTCAAAAACTTACACTGTGATGGGTCCAAAATCCACCTTTAGCTCTGCTCTCTCTCCTAAATCCCATTTACATATTTTTAGTCAAAACCTTTCTATTAATCATCTGAATGTCCCACTGTGACTCAAACACTGCACATCATCTTCAACTTTACCTCCAATAGTTTCTCCTTTGTTTAATCTCATCATTCTGTATTAAATCATCTAGGCCAGAAACCTCAGAATCATCCTTAACTCTCTCTCATCAGCTGTTCCTGCCAATTCTACTTCAAGTTTTATTGTCCTAAACTTATGACAGTTATGTAGGTTTAATGTCCTAAATACAGTCATGCACTGCATAACAACATTGTAGGTCAACAACAGGGACCATTTATAACATATATTCCCTAGCGATGTCAGAGCTAACTCAGTTTGTCCAAGTACACTCCAGGATATTTTTACAGTGACAAAATTACCTAACAACCCATTTCTCAGAAGCACCTCAGTCGTTTCATTAAGCGATGCATGACTTTAGTTAATTAACAACCTTAATAACTCTACTACACAGATTTAATAACCCTGAATAGCCCAACTGGCCTTGGCATCTGTTTTACATCTATTTTCCATAATAACCTCAAAAGTAGCCTATCTAAAATGTAAACCCAACAATATGATTTCCTTAACATCAGTACCTGAAGGATAAAAAGTAACAGCTGTTAACATTAAAAGTCCCTTCACGATCATTTCTGCACACTCCTCGAATGACACTTCACACTGTGGCTCCCAGCAGCAGCAGCAGCAGCGACGGCAATGCAGGAGTGTGCCATGAACCACAGCAGCATCCAGGATCACGGGTTAGCTGTAGAGCAGGCACTCACGTAAGTGCACTAAATGTTTTATATTAATTCAGCCCCATGAGGTTGGCACTATTTATTATTTTCTTTTACAAATGAGTTTTGCAGTTTGTCTAAAAGAACCAAATCACAGAACTAGTGAATGGCACAGCCAAGACTAAAATCTCTGCTACATTATTCTAATCAGCTTTTGAAACAGGCATTTTCCTCTAAAGTCACATATTATCTCAGTTAAGGATAGCTAAGAAACTAGCCTAAGGAAGTAAATGGAGACTGAAGGACAGGAAAGCCTGATACTTAAATCCAACTATTCCTCTTCTGTCCTGCTGTATACAAGCGTGCTATGATTACCAACCCATCTTCCGACAGAGCTGGTCACTTGTTTCCCCACGCGGTTTCTCTCGTTTGTTCACGTCTACTACCACGCATCTTACGTGAGATTTCATTATGTATTTACGTGCTCCTTTCCCTCCTTCAGGATGGTAGAGACACTGTTTCAGCCACATCTGCAGCCCTGCCCCCATCATTATCAATCCTAAAGCCTTATCCCAGTAGCCTCATAAAAGGTAATCAACAAAATCACCTGTTTTTGTTTT
>RJWT010048330.1:0-11167 GCA_004365215.1 Cuniculus paca | reverse complement strand
GCAGGCCTTAAAAGTTTTTGAAAAGAGTACACTGGCTATTTGTTGGCGAGTAGAGAATGTCTTCTTATTTCTTTTTCTGAAACTGTCTGACAATGGCTCTTTGCGATTAAAAATATATCTTGCATCCTATGCAGGGTCAGATGTTATTCTGATATTTTTTCAATCCAAACACTTCCAGTTAGGATGTCCATTTACCATCAGCTGGAGTGCAATTATTTTAAGGAAGGAACTTGTTGCTGAACTTGAAGAAACAATTTCTTAACCAAAGACAGTACCATTGGTTTGATTTTTAACTCTATCTGCCATAAATATCTCTTTCATGTGTTAGAATAGACATGGGTTTCCCCAGACCTTTTTTCTGTCTCTGAACTCATTTAAAAATTAAAAAACAAGTTAAAAAAACCTATAGAATTCATTAGATGTTGGGTATTTTTAAATATATTCATTAACTCATTTTGCTATATGAACTCTCTTCTATGAATGGACTTCTTTCATTCTCACATTCACTGTGATATTGTGAGAATGTTCCTGATAGGAAACAGAGCCACAGAGAAGTAAAGTGAGTTTCATCTACCCAGGCAGAGCCGGAATGGGGAACCAAGTTACTCTGTACTCCCAATCCTTCATCTATAGAAATGATTGCTCAAGGAATGCACCCAATCAGTGCCATGAAAGTGAGAAAACCTAAGTAATCTGCAGGGGAGAGGCACAGTGGCACTGACTTCATCAGAACTGTGCTAGTCCCACCAGCTGTAGGTCCTTGGAGTTTTTCAGGAGAGGGTTACAGGAAAATGCTGCCTACTTACTGTGACATCAGACACTTGGGATTATTAGACCAGCCCTCATGCTCTACTGACTGGCACTTAGTCATTCAGTAGGCACTGAGGCAATTTACTTGCTTGCACAATAAGTAATCAACAAAGATTTCATAATGACTACATACTACCAGACATCAGGAACACCATAATAGACTACAAAGCTTTTCATGCCAGTAGACATTGTAGTTTATTTGTCAACATAGAAATAGCTTATAAATATTGTCTTGTTTTAATAACTGCACTTATTCACATGAATTGAGAATAGATACAAGGTATCTGGGGAAGAGACAAACAATTTGTCCTTAAAGTAATAATTGCTTCAGCTCTCCTTGCCTCAACCCTTTCCCCTTCTCCATGATGACAGAGTGAGAGCAGATGTCCCCTTGTACTTGTGGTAGTCAGTACTGTAGACAAAGGACTAAGAGACCCTGAAAGGAAGATTATATAGGATAAGAAAGTTGGTTCACTCCTCTCCTGAGACAGAAAGAGAAACTTCTACTCTCTAATGTATACAAACTCTTCCTTGGAGAGAAAAGGAAGGGTCCTCCATTCTTTTACTTTGAAATGTAAATAAGTATCTCCAGAGAAGATAAAATTTTCCCTAAATTTGCAACCCCTGGAATGTTTCTATGCCTAGGATTCTCAATACCTCTTGAAATATAAACCCAATTTCTCCTGAGAGACAAGCCTCCTACTACTTATTCATAATATTTCTTTCTTACTTTTAAGTTTAATATCTCTTATCTTTTACGTTTCCAGGTTTGCCCTTAATCCCAGGTCCTAGTAAAACCTGCCATGAAAGCACTAGCTATAAAGAAGATACCATGAAAATATATACCCTCTTCACTTTTTCCAGTCTTTGCTCTTTAGAGAGGTCCTTCCAGAGGGAAACTTCACTTCCTTCCCCAGGATGGTGATTAGGCCACGCTTTGATTAGTTGCATTTTCTGGAATCAATCAATCTAGGCTCTGTCAATCCAGGTACTGTCTTAGGTTCACTGGCTGGGGTCATGCAGATTACACTGACAGAAGACAAATTAGCAAGAAAAAAAAGCAGTGTATTAAAACCATGCTGCCTATATTCACACTGAGAAACTCAGTAAGTCGCTTGAAGGAGTTCCTAAAACTTGAGCTTTTATTGTCTCACTGAAAGGGGCAATCAATTTATAGGCAAAAGGCAAGACAACATTAGAGGTTTTATGCTTCCAAAAATATATATAGCAGAAACCAAGTAAAGCTTGGGTATGCAGATCCATCTCAGCACCAATTTCTGTCTTCATGGCCATGAAATTTCCCTCAGAGAGAGGATTTATGACACTTCTTATTTTCCAAAATTTCTGCTTTTAGTCAGAAAAAAGAAACTCTGGGGGAGGGTTTTTTCTTCATCAGTTGGATTAGAAAGAAATATGTTTAAGTTTAAAATAGTCATTATGCCAGAGAGGTAGGTTGGGTGATGGCATATTCTGATCTTCTACTAGTTCTGAGAATAGATTGTCTGGTTGTCCAAGGTTCAGGCATGTGCCTATGCATGGGGCTACAGGCCTGAGGGTATGGTAGCAGCCGGTCCAATTTAAACCCTATAAACCTAGGGGAATACTTAAGTAGTATAGAGACGTTTCCACAAAGGAAAGGATGGCAGAAGGCCAAAAACATTTGTGTACTACAGCAATAAAGGAGAAAAAGGTCCAGAGCATAGGTGAGAAATTTTCTCTTATTATAGGAAGGAACAGATTCCCTATTACTGCAGAAAACCACACCCAGTGCAGGTAGATTACATTCTTGGCTAAGGTGCTTATCTGTAAGAGGAAAACAAGATCAGCGTTTTGAGGGCAGATGTGATTTTGAAATAATGGCAAAGAGAAAAAAGGTGGACTTCTATAAGCACATAGTATGTTCAGTGGAGAGAGGGAAATAGGTTGTGGACCAATTGCTCAGTTATGTGCTTTTTTTATTTTTTGTTTTTCTCATAAATGCTCAATAGACTGGATTCAGAGTTAGCAAAATATTATTTTTCTGTATAAAATCAGATGGGAAATACTTGAGGCTTTGTGGGCTATATACGGTCCCTTTCACATATTTTTCCTTGATATTTTAACAACATTTTAAAAAGTAAAAACTATTTTTAGCTCCCTCACGAGGCTCTGGCTTGCTGATTCCTGGTCTGCAAAGAAAGAAGGCATGGATTGCCACACTCATCTGTGGTTGTGAAGTTGCCTGTTAGGTAAAATGAATAAAAAGAGGCAACGGAGTTCAGAGTGTTTTGAACAGGATAATTGAGACATCAAGTCCACTGGATAGGAAAATCATTAATCCTCCATGGCTTACAAAGATAGTTACTAAATATTGATTAGGTATCTACCAAGCGTTGAACACAGTCAAGCCCTGGGATAAAATGATAATCAAAACAGGCTTAGTATCTACCTTCATGCTAGTTAGCACATAATGAACAGAGACAGAGATTAATTTTTAAGTAACACAAATAAAAATAATTATACCTTGATCAGTATAATTATTACATAATAATTATAATAATATAATCCTAATAATATCAAATTTTACACCATAAAAAAGTAAGAAATTCTTTATTCCATAAGTATAGATCATGAAAGAACAGAATTGATAACTTATTAAATTTAAAACTTCTACTCTTTGAAAGACATTGTTAGGTAAAATGACAAACCAGGTATCTGGAAAAAATCGGTGAAAGGTATATAAGGTCTGTATCTTACAAACCTAAAAAAATGTTGCTGAGAGACAATGAAGATGATATAAATACAAGAAGAGTTATATCATGTTTGTAAATCAAATAACTGTTTTTAAGAAATTAGTTCTTTTCAGATTGATCTTTAGATTCAATACAATCCTAATCAAATTCAGTGGGCTTCTTAGTGAAAACTGGCAACCTCATTCTACAATCTCTATGGAAATGTAAGAGATTCCAAGTAGTCGAAGCACACTGGACTAAAAGTGTCTGTCTCCAATGCTTACTGTAAAGCTAAAATAATCGGTAGCATGTGATTCAGATACCATGACAGAAAAAAAAGAAGAAAAGAAAAAATCAATTGGTGAGAATAGAGAGTTCAGAAGTAAGCCCACACATATACAAGCAATTGATTTTTGACAAAAGTGCAAAAGCAATTCAATGGTGAAAGTATAGGTTTTTCAACAAGTGAGATGGTACAATTGGATATCCACATGTAAAACAGTAACTTCATCACAACACATACAAAAATTAACTCAAAATGGACAAAAGGCCTAAATGTAAACCCCAAGTGATGAAACTTCTAGGAGAAAACAGAGAAGAAAAATGTTTGCAGCTTTGCATTAGGAAAGATTTCTTAGATATGCCACAAAAAGAAAAAACAATGAAAAAATGGTAAGTTGGGCCTGACCAAAATTATAAAATTCTGCTCCTTTAAATTATTAAAAAATAAAAAGATGAGCCATAGACTGGAAGAAATATTTATATATTTGTTAATTTTTGATTTGATAGTTTGTCAGTGAAGATGTGGGAATGGCAGATACTCTCATGAAAATGTGCTCAACCTCATTAGTCAGTGCAAATTAAAATATATGAGATACAACTAAATCCATATTTGAATGACTAATATTTATAAGAATAACTATACTACGTGTTGGCAAGAATGTGGAGCACCTGGAATCTTCACATGCTATTAGTGGAAATGAATAACTACTCGGGAAAAAATAGTTTGACAGTTTCTTAAAAAGTCAATTATATATCCACCATGTGTTCCAGCTTTCCTAGATATCCAAGAGAAGAATATGTAATGCATCTATAGAAAAATCATATGCGAATGTTTATAACAGTTTTTTTCCTATCAGCTCTTAAAATAGGAATCAACCAAAACAAATGTTCAACTGGTAAACAGATAAAGAAGTTTTAGTGTATCTATAGACTAAAAGAGAAATGAAGAATAGATATATTGACAGAAAGATGAGTTGCATTTATGAGTGAAGATGCTAGAGCCTATATCTATATCTATGCACTTCATTGTGCTATTGTATAAAATTCTAAGAAAGCTAATATTTAGTGAGAGAAAGCTGTCTGTAGTTCATGGGATGGCAAGGAATAAAGATGAAGATAGGTTTTAAAAAAGACATGAGAAATTTTAGGGATGATAAATATGCATTATTTTGGTTGTAGTGATATTAATATAAACATCTCAAATTTGTACTTTAAATATGTACAGTTTATGATAGGTCAATTTTTAAATATATAGTCCAAAAAATCTTTGAAAGAATTTAATGAGTGACTGGATATGCTTACTAAGGAAAAATAAACTCTCAAGAATAGCTCCCAGACTTCTGACTTATGCCCAGCAGAATGATGGAGCCGTTTCTGACTTCAAAATAATTGGGTTAGAACTTCAGAAGAGCTAAGGAATTGAAGCAAAGATCGTGGGCTTTCTTTCACATAGCATGATGCCAGTGTTTATAATGCAGAGAACTATCATGATTGTGCACTTAATACAACAATGACTGAAATGGACTTTCTCATAGATTGATGGGTGGGAACAAGAAAGGAGCTTAGCTTGAGAGATACAAAGTCATAAGATTTCTTCACGAAATGGCAAAGGAGCTGTGACATGGTGAAGAGCTTTGACGTAAACAAAACTTGGACCATAGACTCCCATAGGAAATACTTGTTTTGTGAGACCTTCAGAAGTGAGTTGGAGGTAACCAAGCTTCTATGAATGTTGTATGGTAAAGAAATGTTCAGTTAGCCTGCGCATTAGACTGAATTTCAATAGGCACGTGAAAGAGCTTGGGAAAGCAGGAGAGAAAGGATAGTGTTAGAGGAGATGAGTGCAGTATTGTGAAGATTAGAACGCATGACGTAATAAACAGAGTCTTGTGTTGAAGAATGACTATGGAAAAGAGGAATTTAATGAACTGTTACTTTTGTCTTGATGATTGCCTTGGAATAGGCCTCAGAGAATAGAGACATGGGGGGGGAATAGAGGGCTGTATCCTTTCATTTTGATCTATAGTACAGATGGCTGTGGTGCCTGCCACTGCGTCTTGTCACCTCAGTCAATCTCTGGCTAAGGTGACTGGTGGGCAATTTGGAAGCCAGAGTTCCTCCTATAGCTGCTGTGCACTGAGTCATTGCTGTGGCACTCTGTGCAGAGGTAGGAATGGGGCTGTGGAAATTGTTTAATCACACGGTCCATCATGTAACAGTCCTATGAGAGATATAAAAGAAGGTTTAAAAAATAAGGGCTGGGGATCTAGCTCAGCGGCCTAAGCGCCTGCCTGGTAAGCGCAAGGTCGTGAGTTCGATCCCCAGTGCCGAAAAAAAAAAAAAAAAAGACAAAGCTTTTGTGTTCCTAAAAAATTGCAAAGCACTATAAAATAGTACTTAGCCAAGTTCTGAATAATATCAATCTAAATAAGTAGCAGGAATAAAAAAGTGAACGGGCAATGTTGGTAAAGATCACCAGGGATCTTGTCAGAAGAAAACAACTATTTGTGGTGGCTTTTAAGGAAGGTTAGATTCTATTAAAAAATAAATAAATAAATACAAGCAGATAGCAGAAAAGGAAAAAGTTAAGAAACGTTCCTGAGCCAGAATATGTATGAAATGCATACACATTCATGGTTGCATGTGTGTTTTTGTGTATGTGTTTATACATAAATCCATATGTTTATACATAAACCCACATGTTTTGGAGTTGATAAGGAGAGAGGACGTTAGTATGGTAATAACAAAGTTTATCATATGGAAATGTGAAATAAAACTTGGGCAGGATGGGTGCTGAATATCAAGGGTCTTTGAAAGGGCATACATGATCTGACACACAGTAAGGAACAATTATTGATTTTGACCAAAGAGCTAAAAGATCAAAGCAGGGCTCTATGAAAATTAGAGCTACATTTGTGTACGCAACATGGGGAGGAGACAGCAGATTTATAGCACTGTAAAAGTGACTTTGCAAGTCAAAACATTTTCAAAATATCTCTGCAAAGTTAATTTGAAGAACTCCCAACATGGTGTTATTCCTCTCAAAGAAATGTTCATGTGATAAGTAAAACACTTTCACCATGTCTTTTTTAAAGGAGTGTTGCAGAACAGCTACACTTTTTTAATCTGAGGAGCTCAGTGTATAAGGACTTTAACTTTTACAGGGAAATTGTACAGTGGCCTGCATAGCAGTTATTTTCACTTGGTGTCTTAAAAGAGCATTTCCAGTTTGAGGATTTAAATTTTAACATGGAGAAATCGATGAAGGATCCTTCTCCAAGAATTCTAATGACTAAAAGTTGAAAGCTAAAAGCTTTAGGATTAGAGCAAGTAGAGTTATTTATGAATATGGTGGAATAATTTAAAACCTTTTCTCTACCAGCCACAGATTCATTTTAAGGATTATCTTGTTCTGTAGTTTTTCTCTCTACCAAAGATAATACAAAAGTGAGCACATCTGCACTGCAGTAAAACACCTAAGCGATTTCCCATTCAGTAAACACTTTTTTTTTGAGCCATGGTTTCAAGGGAACCAAAAGAGGATTTTTTTTTATAGTAAGTGATACCTTGGCAAAGATGATTAAGAAATAACATCGTATTTCCTAGAAGGGTTTTGCTAAGGATGTGATGGTCTAATTTGAGTTTAGATGAGACTCAAACATGTTATATGCAGAGGAAGCAGAAGTCTAGGAAAATTCTAGTTATAAGATTGGAGTTTGAAAGTTTATAAATGCAGGTTTTTTTGTTTTTGTTTTTTGCAGCACCAGGGATTGAACTCAGGACCTCATGCTTTCCAGGCAGGAGCTTAGGCCACTGAAGCAAATCCCTGGCCGTTTACTTTTTTTTTTTTTTTATAAATGCAGTTTTAAAATAGTATTTGCATTTTCTTTTTGAGATCTACATGTTGTGTGTTTTAAAAATCTTTTATTTAAAATATGATTTCAGGAAACTTGTTTTCATTTGTCGTAAGGTTTTGTTTACCTTGAAAAAGAAGGCAGGTGATTTGAAAGAAAATCTTGTTAAAGCTTTAGTTTTCCTTTTTATCCTCCAAAAAGAAAGAAATAGCTTTTCAAAAGTCTTCTGTTAGGAAAACACTGTGATTAAAGTTAATGTATAGGAAACAACTACTATCAAGAAAAGCATTTAATGCTTGATAAAATTTCAGGAAAGCCCACACTTTACATGAAGGAAAATCCTCAGATTTTAGCTCTGTTCTCCCGACAGGAATTAGGAGTGACAATACAATGACCTTGTAAATAGAGGAGCCAAAGTTCCATTAAGCAAGGCTCAGCATTTCGCTTTGCTCACAGGTCCAGAAGCCACTCTCAGAACCCAGGTCCTTTGCCATACTATGCTACCTCATGACATAAATGGCTTGGATGCCAAACCCATAATAACTGACAGGGCCATGTCCTGGCTATATAAGTCTTTCTTATTCACAACAGCAGCAAACAACAATCTCTTGAACAGGTAGATAGGATGATTTTGCTCTTATTCTTTTTCTTTGTGTGGTTTTCACAAAGCCTGAATTGTGTAGAAAGAGTCTGGAACCGGGTTGGTGAGTCAACATCACTAGGAGTTGGCTCTTTCTGTTTTTCCCCTCTTCTCATAAAATTTGATTTTTTTTTGTTCTTATTTTTCCCTCTTTATGGTGTCAAGCATCCTGTCTATGTTTAGGTTGGAAAAAGGAATTAGAGAAGTCAATAAGCTTCCTGTTTGTCTCTGTTCCTTTCATTAAAGACAAAATAAATCTGTAGCTTTTTTGGTCAGATCTCAGTGACACGGTCACCCTTAGCTAAAACCAAGGAAAATTGTATGCATGGCAAAGATATATGAGGCTGTGAACTGAGTCTGCATTTGTAAAAATTTCCCAGGTGATTCCAATACTTCTGACACCTGAAAAAGCAAGAATCTAGAAAACAAACCATATATTTTTAATTATGTCACCATGGTCAATATGAAGTTTATTATGGGTTGAGATTTTTGCAGATAGTTATCTTTGACATACAACAGAAAAATCAAAACTTGTCCCTTGAATGTTAGTAAAGATCACTTTAGATAATTAGTTGCTGCAAATTTCACTTTTGCTTCTTTCACATAGTTTCACATCTCAACCAACGATCAGTCTTAAATGATTTTTCCTCTTAGCATATAGTGAAAAGAAAAACATTTCTATTGTAAATTTAAATGTCTTATAAGGACATAAAATCCTTTAAACAAATTCAAAAACACTCTTTATTCCATCCAGGAGTGTGGATGGAATAGGTCTGCCTTTAAAACCAGAAGCCTTTTATATGTGGATGAATTATTTCATGTTTCTGGATCCGTTTCCTTCAGGGAACCTTCCACATAAAGTATGAAATTAGCTACAAGTTGTTTTTCACTCGTCTGTCTGAGGCTGCTTGAAATGAGCTTTTAGTCATCTGTCAGACAGTGCACAGTTGAGAAAGAGAAAGGCCCACAATGCAATAAAGGGTCAAGGTCTACCAGAAGGCCAGAAAGGTTATGCACAGCAAACAGAGACACAAATTTACATTGACCCCTCTAGCATACAGAGAGATAGGTTTTCCCTTAATATCAGCAGGTATTTACTGTTAAATACTGTCTCTTTCCTAACTTCTGGATGCTCAAGTCCTTAACATACTGCATTTTTTGCAAAGGTTCTCTTATTGTTTGATGATGGCTGAAGAGTCAAAGATAGTTGGGTTCCTTTAATGTTCTAATTCTTCATAGGATGTATCAGTGCAAATACGTAATGGAGATGATCAGATTTAATAATAACTGAATTGCATAGCCAAAATCTAGAAGCCAGAATTAATCTCTTGATCACTCTTACCTTGTAGACTTCTCCAACAAACCTTTTAAAAATACGGCTATGGTCATTTCCCCAGAACAGAAAAAATTCTCATCCAAAGGGAGAGGAGGTTAAAAGGTTTACAAATAATTTGAGAGACAAACAGGCTCAGATGGAGCATCCCAGCCGGATCCCTGGGGCTGCAGGCCCTGCCATGATGCAAAGCCCTATCGCAGCTGCTGACCAAGTAGCTGGCCTCTGCTACAATCACATTACAGGTCTCCCACCCCACTTCCTTCAGTTGGGAGCTCCAATTTCTCATGAACAAATCCTCTTGAAAACATTTTGAAGTCAAATCACAAACAACCAACTGTGCTTTTTGCTTTCTTTTTTTTTTTTTTTGCTTTTTGCTTTCTATCCTCCACAATTTAGTCAAGAGACTGATGTGATTATTGAGTATGTGACACCAAACTGATGTGCTTAGCCATAAAAAGCAAAACAAAATAGCCATAAATTTCAAGCTCACTGAAATTAACCTATAATTCCTAGTTTTGTTGGAACTCCTAGACTGTCACGCAAATGTCATTCGATTGCACATTTGTCTAGACCCCATTACTTATAGGCATGCTAAGTTTTCACTAAACATTATCTTCTCTGTGCAGACATAAATTTTAAACCTTCTCAGTTCCACCTGGCCTAATCTATCCTCCACTCCCAGACTTCAGCTTGCCCTGATTCCTGATAGGAGGAGACCAGCACTGGTTGGTTGCCTAGTGCTACTCCAATAAATATAAAGCACTGAAGACCATCCCCTAACCCCCTCATGATCTCAACCTCTCCTCCAGATCCTGAGGGAAAAAGGCCAAGCCTCCTCCACTCACATCCTGGGAGAAGCAACAGCAGCTCAGTCAGATCCCAGCAGTTCTCTGGAGGGAAGAAGTTAAATTAATAATTCACTGGGCAAAACAAACTTGAGAAACAGATGCAAAGAAACCAGTCAGTAGATTTGTTTACTCTTCTTTCTGCCAAAGGACTATACTGAGAATCCAAAAGTTGCTCTGAAGAGAGTCTCACAGCTGAGTAACCCTTTTTCTTCCTATGACCAGAGTTGAGTCACATGACTTTTCTTTTTTTTTTTGTCCTCCATTTTCCTCTTCCTCTTGACTCTCTGGGCTCGCGCTTGCACAATAATGCATATGCTCATAAGATTAACCTCAGGCTCTTTTCTCAGGAACCCAGGCTAAGACAATACATTTACACACAGCATTCCCTCAACATCAAACATTTTCTCTTCACGAATCCATATCTACCTTCTCTTCAAAATATCTCTCAATATAGACTTCTCCACAGAAACTCATAACTTCATAACTTAATTTATGATTCACTCTTTATTGTTTTATGATTCTACCATTCATGTTTTCTTGTCTTCACTGATTTTGCACAAAAGATTTCTCCTTCATGGTGGTAAAACCATAGATCATTTTTTTAAAGGTACATTTTCTTGGTTGCGCTTCACTTGAGGGCTCTGAGACAAGAGTGCACCTGATGAGGATGGGGTCGTGTGGTCAGG
>RJWT010048329.1:0-11178 GCA_004365215.1 Cuniculus paca | reverse complement strand
TACTCTATCAGGAAAAATAAACTTCAACTGTCTCCAAAGGCTGAGTAACATTTCGAAGTTTTTAAATGATGTCCCAGTGTTTTTCAGAACATTCGAAAAATAGTTCTCAATTTTTTTTTCCCAAAATGAACTACATCCAACTCAAAATCTTTTTCTTCCCTTAGGTGAGTTAAGGTTCCCCTCTTGCATATGGATAAAGAATTTCACCTGGGTCTTGTTTCAAATGCGTCCCAGGAATAACCTGAGTGCTGCTGGCCAAATGCTGCATTTCTGCCTTTTTTTGGTCCTCAGGTGCTTTGGCAAGTAAAATACGACGAAGGGATACTCTTGCTATCAAACTTGGCAACAGACCATCTAAGAAAGAGTTAGAGGACAAAAATATCTTGCAGCGAACATCTGAAGAAGAGAGACAGGAAATCCGACAGCAAATTGGAACCAAGCTGGTCAGGTAATTGCTGTCACTTAGTGCAGCACTCACTAATTCATACCTGTCTTTCTGCCCAAGTTTCCTTCCTAGCTGGCATCCTTGTGGATTCCTTGTGTTCAGGTGACCTTGGCCCATCAGGCCTTCTAAAGTTGGTCTTAGATGGTGAACCACTCAGAGAACCTGCCCTTTGGTCAGCTAGCCTATTAGCTTGCAGGTCACAAAACCTGCTTCAGTAAGAGGGGTCAACCAGATTCTAATACAAAGAACCAATTGGGCTATTTTCAACTTTGTTGGGCCAGACAGGTTGCAGCTACTTAACTGTGCTGTTATAGCAGTGTGAAAACAGACATAAATAATGCATAAACAGGTGAATGTGGCTGTGTTCCAATAAAACTTTCTTGACTAGAAAAGGTAGCACACAGGATTTGACCCACAGACCATAACATTGGCCAACCCATGGCCTAATCCTGTGAATGGCATGAATTTCTGCCCTGTGGGCTGTGAACCTCAGTGGCCTAGCTTCATCCAAGTCAGGCAACCACAGCTCTTAGCAAAACCTTCCACATTTAACTTGAAGCAAATGGATTATCTGATGTCTCCTGCTATTGTGTAGAATTTCTGCTTTTGCCACTTGTGACTTAGAGGTCCATTTAACTGGCAGTTTTGATAGAAGTGAGCATTCCCCCCAAAGCTCTTGTTTTTGATGTTCACTTTAAGCGTATGTTAAGCACAGTCGAATTCTCTTTCTCTGTGTGCCCACTGTCTGCATAATTGGAAGAAGGAAAAGTCTGGAATCCAAGAATAGGATTAGGAGGTGGAGGAAACCATTGTCCTTGCCCTACAGGGGAAGACTTGTATGACCAGAGCATCCCTGGTGGGGGGACACAGGGCTTCTGGAGGCCTCTGGCTATTCCTCCACAGGAAGAGGAGCCCCAGGGACTCCCTGTGGTGAAACATTGAAGAAGACTTCAGAGACAGCAGCTGTCCGTGGAGAAGCTTGGAAGAGGACAGAGGGTCTGCCCGCTCTGGAACTCTCCTCAGTACTCTGGGAGAAGCTTCAAGAAGTTTACCAGTGGGCTCCGTCTTTCACTTCAGCCCTAGACTTCACCATTTCTAACTTCAAGAAAGAATTAGTGTGATAGAAGTACTAAGGTGACTAAAAGATTCAAGTCAGAATACCTTATAAGTCAAACTTTTCATCTTACCAGCTAGAAATCTTTCTGAGGCCCAGGGAGATTAAGGAAATGTCTGGAGGATATGCAGTCACTTAGTATCAGAACTAGGGCTAGAATTTTTGTTCCTGTGCTTGCTGCCCAGTCTTCTTTGTTTTATATGGCCTACTAATTTACATTTTTATACCATGTAAGAGTGGTGTGTGCTTCTAAGTTTTTTGATTATTTGTTTTTATTGCCCTTTTTACATTTTGCTGTGAATAAGAATTTAAGTAATTGAATATTTGCATATGAGAAAATGCGAACAGGATGTGTTCCTTAAAAATAAAGAATATCATTACAGTTTAGCATAGTAAAGGATAAAAAAGTAAAGTAGCATATACCCATCTCAATAAATGTTGAGGTGGCATTAAAGAAAATCTTGTGTTATTTTGTTAAAATCCTAAACATATCAGAAGGACAGGTGTTTTTTTTTAAATTAAAGTAAATATGTTAGTATACAGAAAAATACTAAAATCATTTCCTATGGAAATAGAAGTGGACAAAGAAAGATTCCCCACCCTTCTTGTATTAAAAGTCTAGTCAGAAATTTTTTCAGTAAAAAAGGAACAAATTATAGGCAAGAAATATTGAGATTATACTTAGTTATATACCTAGAACACTCTAACCAAAAATTGCTACATAACAATTTCAGCAGGTTCACAGATGTAAGATTAATCTATAAAAATCAATATATTTATGTTATCTTTGACATATAGCAAGAGAAGACAATGAAAAAGAGAGTTGCATTTACAGTAGTAGCAACAACCATATTTTAAACACTCAACTCTTCATTTAATGTAAGGCTCAAGAAATCCATTTCCAAAAAACCATGATGGAAGAAATGAATAAGTGGAGAAAGACAGGGAATAATCATTTCTATCAATGAGGAAGATTCAACAGCCAGGTTCATCAGGTGTGTGCATGGCACGAACCTTGAAGGGTAGTGGATGTGTGGTATGGACCCAGGTCATCAATAATAGATTCATTCTGTAAAATGAAACCATGCAGAAATAAACATCATCTCTTCCAGTGTGAGCAGGAGGAAAATCACCCACTGAGCGAGAATGAGGCACCCTTTGCAGCAGGGCTGGAAGATGTTTGAGGCTGTGGTACAGTTAATGAGAGCCCCCGGGAGAGGTGGCTGTTGGGAATCCGAGTGTGCGGGCCAGGGATGCGGCTCAGTGGTAGAGCACTTGTCTAGATTTGAGAGGTCAGGATTCAATCCCAGCTCTTGCAACAAAGTCATAGTGCAGGCTTTTCCAGGACTGGCAAAAATACTGACAGAAATGCAGTATTTAAAACAAGGCAAGAGAGAGCTCTCGCTCATCTGCCTCTGAACCAGACAACTATCCCAAGAGCTCATGTGTGCAGGTCAATGAGATGATCCATTGTAGTTGTTTAGTGCCTGCATCACAGCAAGCATTTGATAAAATTAAATGTGTCTTACTACCAATTTAAATTGTTCCTTATCTTCGAACTAGCAAAGCACATTTTAAAATTAAGCCCAATGTTGGCAAGTTTATGAGAAAAAAGGACACACATACATTGTCCTTGCTCAGTATTTCTGAAGAGCGGTTTAACAATAGAACAAGAACCATAAAGCAGTTCTTTTTTATTTGCATGTTAATTCCATTTGGGGGACTATATAAGGAGAAAATAATTCAAAAAGACTTTTTTAAACTGTGTTTTACACAGATGTTTATTATGACAAATTAAACCAAATGAGAAAAATGGGATTGATAAAGAGCATTGTAGAAAAATGACACCGTGGAATCTCAGAGGGCATCAGTTTCCTATCTGTTTCATCAAGGATTCCTGGGGATTTCTGGAGATTCAGGGAAGTGGAGGTGCTTATTTGTGGTAAATGAGTAGGGAATTCTCTGTCCCAAGTCTAACTATCCAATTGAGATAGCACCTGTCTTTTGTGAATTAAAATTCCCTGCAACCCCCAAAATTTGAAAGCCTTTGTAAATATATACACAGATTATATCTATAAAAAATTTATGGCCAAGAATATAGCTCAGCGGTACAATGCCTGTCTGGCAAGCGAGAAGTTGAGTTCAATTCTGGGTACCAAAAAAAAAAAATTATGGTTATTAATATATACATTTTATGTAATTGTTTTTCAGCGATATATAGCACAACTAATATCTGGCATTCAAAGATGATTTACCCATAGTTGCAGTTTTAGGGTGTTTAAAACATCTAAGTCAAAGGACGTAGGTAGGGATCCTGGCTCTAGCATACACTAGCGTTTTATCTTAGGCAAGTTATCTCTCATGTTCTTATCTACTGAGAACAGCCCACAACCTTGCTGAATTGTTTTGAGGATTGCAGATAATGTACCCGGGACTGGCAAGTGAGTACCCAGGACTTTAAAAGTAAAAATAAAAAGTACCTGTGATGATCTTTATAATCATCCATAATTTATAAGTCCTTTGGTATGAGCATAGTCTTGTACAACCATTGTATATGGGCAAAGACACAGACTTGACTTCTTACTATGAGGAGAGTCAAACGCCTACCTTCAAGGTACTATTTTAGTCATTTGTAAGATTTCAGTAGGTGAAGGAGGATAGTGCACAGGGAAATTCCATAAACAGAAGAGGGAGGTGTTACATCTGAGGCAGAAAACAGAGTCCAGTACATTAGCCATGCAGACATGCGGCACAGGGATGTGGGTATGTGTGGGGCATTGGGCATGATAGGTGGAGACAGAGATATTATATTCCCTGGGTTCTTCGTGGGCTCAGTTACTCAGTGTAATATCAAGGTAGCTCTGATGAAGATTGACCTTTAACAAATTTTTTTTTTTTTTTTTTTTTTGTGGCACTGGGGATTGAACTCACAACCTTGCGCTTGCCAGGCAAGTGCTTAGGCCGCTGAGCTAGATCCCCGGCCCCTTTAACAAAATCTTAATGAGACATTTGAAATACCATTACCTTCATTCTTCAGGCCATTTATGTCATCATCACAATGTTTAGAGGTGGTAGTATCTTATGTTAGGATCGGCTTTCATGTCTGTTAGTCTAATTTGCACTCATTCAGCTTGCAGCCTAAAGAAGTTTTTCATTGTAGTTAACAACAAATCAATCACGTAAACAAGACCAAAAACAAAGGTATAAAGGGTTATTAGAACCTTCTGCTCTGTATGAATAGATAACTATGAATGCCAAACAAATCTCAGTTATTTTGAAGGCAGAAAAGGTAGAACTTTCTATCTCACATCATTTTGTATCAAGGATTCCTTTGGGGTCCCAAAAGCAGTATGTCACTTAAACACGGTGAGCGTAGATTGAGTGATTCCTGAATTGGCATGAACTCTTGAGAGTGACTGGTTTTAGACTTGAATGACCCACATATTAATTAGGCTGTCCGCTGCTGAGCTGCTGTGACAGACTGACAAGTACGGAGCTTCCATTAAGGTGTATTTCTTTCTTTTCTATCTAACAGCCCGAAAGTGGCTGAGCAATCCATTGCGGGTACAGGACACTGCTCCCAGAAGTCAGTGCGGCACCCGAGTTTCATGTGTCACCTTGAACAGTCTCATCTACATGGTCAGAGCTGGCCCCTGCCACCAAGTTCAGGTTCTGGCCTGTGGATGTGCATGGTCAGAGCTGGCACAAATCGCCACATCCACACTGTAGCCAGAGGAAGAAGGAAAGGGAAAGAAGGGAGCACACAGTCATTTTAAGGGTGAACAGCACCTTGCTCGTGTCCCATTGCAAAAACGTAGTCACATCGCCCAACCTGTCTGGTAGATACCCAGCTCAGACCCAGTTCTGTCTCTAAGAGAAAGAGGAAGAATGGATGATGTTGGGGTGGGGGGACTTAGCAGTCTCAGCCACAGTCGGGGGTCTCCAAACTGACGGAAAGGCAAGTTTTGTTTTTTTGGTTTAAAGTGGATTTTTATTTCTCCAAACATGAAGCATGCTTTGTTATTGTACTTTGTGTCTCCCACTAAAAGAAGCTCATTTTTAATGCACTGTGTATTTTTTGTCATCATAGGAGACTCAGCCAAAGGCCCACAACTGAAGAATTGGAGCAAAGAAATATCCTAAAACGTGAGTGTCCCGTGCTAGACAGTGACTTGTCTGGGAGCTATTAAGGAGCTGCCCTCAGAGAGGGTCCGCTCATCAGGAGGGAACCAACCCTAATGCTTCAGTTTACTCAAAACTGACTGAAATGGCCTATTTGTGTTATATATATATATATAGCTTTGTGATTTAAAAAATAATTTCTTGAATTTTATATTTCATTTTATAGTTCTGAGCCAGATATCTCCCAGATTGGAGTTGTGCCCATAATCATTATTTTTGAGAAAGATGAAATATAGTCCATGTATTCTTTCATCCAAATGTTACATGGAAGAAAATAGTCTACGTGCAAATAAATATCAAAGAAAAGTCCCAAGAATCTATAAGGAAATAAATCAAACATTCCTTTATTAGTAGTATTAATACAGTTTGTTGCTAGGTTTAACAAACTACACAGTTTAAAACTAAATTCTGGTGAGAGGAATTTTTGAGTCCGTTTCATTTTCCTTTGTTATGATAACTCTGGTTCCCTCTTGAGTTATTTAGTTTTTCAGCATGTGAAACACTTTCTCCATTCATTTTCCTACTTAACTTTTCCATTCTGTCTTTCCTTCTAGTCTCTTTGGTGAGGTGGGATAGAATAAAACCCCAGTAGAAGCACAGTTTGCCGTGTCATTGTATATCGATGCGAGTTAAGAAGTGGATAATTTCAAATGGAGCCTGGCTGTAGTTCTATTAACCCAGTTTCAAAAGCATTTTCCTATTACAGGAAATGTTGAAGACCAGAGACAGGCAGAACTGCAGGTAGCACTAACTGCAGTATGGCCAGCCGCTGGCCAAGGGAAACCCTTTCCACCCAGGCCTGCAGAGTTTGTGTGGCCCAATGACAACCTGTATTTTACTGCAGGTGCCACAACCAAAGCAGCCCCAACGGTGCAGACTGTGCAGTGGGAGGGGCACCTGCTACCCAGTCCGTGGGAGCTTCTTTCCTATAAGTTTTTTTTTCTTGTTTTTGATCTTAAGTGAAATAGAACCCAAGAAAAGATTGAGGTGCCTGTCGGTGTTTAAAACTACCAGCCCAAAAGAGGGAAAATTCATGGCTAGAAAAGAAGGATCAATTTGTGTTTTAGTTTTCCCTGAGGAATGGGTGGAAGCAAAATCTAATTTTGACCACCAGACAAAACCCCAAAGCCTTATTGCTTTCAATAATGGCTTCCTGAGAACTCTTTGTTGAATTAAACTTTAAGTGAGCTCAAGTGCAGAGAGTATGTTCCGTACCCAGAGATGTCTTATTCGATGCCTGGTGCAATACCTAAAGGAAAAAGGGGGAGAGCCAATCCTGAGTAATTCTTCCCCGCTCCTGTGGGGAAAGGTGCCAAGCCACACTCGAGTGTGGTTATTTGAAGAACGATTTCATGGATCCGGAAATGTGTTGCATGTTGATCTTAAGTGCTGTGTTGGCCTGAGTACCCTCTTTTTTCCTGGAGGTTCAGGAAAGAGGAAAACACTGAAGTCAACCTCAGATTTGACTGCAGACCTTTTTCACTTCCTTCTAAATTCATGTTGATTCTGGAAATGAGAGGCACATTTCCACTGTGGAGAGGCTGATAACTGGCCGAGAGTCTCCTGACACGGGGTATGTGGCCTCAGGGAGCAGACAGAGATGGGGGAGGTTCTTTCCACCCACTTTCCCAGCGTCCTGCTCTGCAGTCACAGCAGTCACAAGCGGCACAACAGCTTTTCTTACAAACACTGACTCAACTCAGTTGCCTCTGGGTTCTTCTATGTAGATTGCCCTTGCTTGTATGTCCCATCTCTAGCTCTTGTTCCAAAGCAACATGATTGACTATTTGGGAAAAAAAAAATCTGTATGTGTTTTTAAGGACCCATACTTTAGTTGGGAGTGGTGGCGCTCGCTTATAATCTGAGCACTTGGGAGGCTGAGGCAGGATTGCCATGCGTTGTTCAGGGCCAGGCTGGGGATGTAGCTTAGTACAAAGGCCCTGGGTTCAATCCTCAGTACTGAAAACCAGAAACAAACACTAACAGACAAAAAAAAAAAAAAACCCACCCTCATAGAAATATGTAAAACAGCAAAAAGAGAAACAAATTCATAGGCCTATGCCCTTTTGTGAACATAGTTTATCTGAATTGATGACTCAAGACTGTAATGACATTCCAGTTGCTGGTGCCACTGTACTTGTTCTTTTGGCTCATCTATGAAATGCCTGGGCAGCTCTGGTAGCCAGGCAGGTTTCCTGTGGTGTGCGCTGCTGTTAAACCACATGCATTGTTTTTGTGTTTATGGGAAACGCTTCCTGGCTGTTCTACAACATCCCCCCGCCGTGTGAGGTACTGAGAATAAAATTTATCAATGAGCTATGTCACTTCCTTCATGAATATCCCTTCAGTCTCTTTAAAGGGCCCACAGAAGTTTACATTCTACCTTATCACTCATCCTCTAATGAATTAAAAGTTGGAGAAGCCTGGATTGGTGGTGCACAGCTGTAATCCCAGCACTCTGGGAGGATCACAAGTTTGTACCTAGCCTGGGCAGTTTAGTGAGGCCCTGTCTCGTTGTGAAGATGCTAGGATCAATCCCCAGTGTTAAGGGGGAAAAAAAAGTAATGGAAACATGCCAAAACCCTGTGAATTTTTAAATACCAGTGTTAAGTTTAACCTTGACTCTTCGTAAGAGATTTTACGTGACTATTTTAGATGCAGAGGAGTGATTGCATTGCCATCGCTCCACCTCTTTCTCCAGCTTCATTTGAAGTATAGTTTTGAACATGGGAAATATAAAGGAGTCAGATCCTGATGTCAAAAAATAATTTCCAGTTGGTAAAATCCTGTTTATTTAACTGCTCCGAACTGCAGTCGGTCAGCCCTTTTTTTCTCAAACATCGCTGGCTGGCGCCTAGATGACAGTACACTTAGTAAAGCAAAATGATTATTCCCTTCAAGGAAGTGACATTTTGCATATTTAATTAAAATTGAAGCAAGTCTTAGTTTAGGATATATTAGATATCCTTTTTTGTTATATTGTTAGTACTTGTCTTTGAAAAATATCCTTTAAAATGTACCATAATGGCTGTATAGAGAAAATCGAATAAAACGTTAAGGTTATATTTTTTTTATTAATAATAGCGTCAAAATTCTTTCCTTATAAAGTCTTGGTTTTAATCACAAGAACCTGTTTGTTATACGTAATTGATAATTCAGAAGCTTTATACAACTCATGTAATTATTTGAATCTATGTATATATTTTAATGGTATGAAAAGATGCATTATTTTGAAGCAAACAGGAAGACCTATGATATGTTCATAGTAAGAAATTTAATTATAACCAGATTTGTTTGATATTTCATGTATTTTTTTGTCCCATGGGTGATTTTAATTTATGTTCACTGTATTAATAACCTCTTTCTTATTAATCAAATTATCCTTATTCTTATTAATAAAAATTAGTATTTCAGAGGAATGTAGACACTCCTTCCTATCCAGAAAAGGAAAAGTGTATAGAGAATGTAGTCTGTCCAGCTAAAAAAAAATACAAATATTAAATATGTATTTTATTCATAAAAATAATCTTAGTATTAGGAAATTATTTGAATACTTAGAAGCAATTATCTTTTCATAGTAGAGATTTCTTCAGCTTTTATGTTGATCCCTTGTAAAATATGATTTTCCTTCTGTAGAGTTCATAATAGCACTTTCTAAAACATAGCTTTCATAAGCATTGACATCTAAGAAGTAAAATCTATGCTTATTGAACAGATAAAAAGCTGCAGGACACAGCAAAGTTCCCCAAATAGACACCAATAAAACCCAAAGCAGTGTTTGTTTCTTTAAAAGTTGTGGACATTTTTTAAAAACCCATCTGTTAGCATTAAATTGTACTACTCCATGAAACGTTAGAGAAGGAAGACTTTGGAAAGTTAGAGTCACAAGAAAATAAATAATTTCCACCCACAGTACACCATAACCCCATTTAGAGCATTCTGGCTTGAAAGCAGAGGCCAAAGAAATGCTTACATTCTGCTTCTATGGAAACTGAGGAAGACATATGAAATATTTTGGTTGGATTGGAATGGGAATCAGCAGCTCAGACACGCATTGAATGGTTCTAATTTGCTCTTCTAATATGTCTCAGGTTTTTCACATGAAGCCAGATGCAAAAGTAAAACTTTTTTTGAATTCTGGTAAATTGTACTTATAGGTCCACAAGATGGCCAGCAATATTTCTATTTTTCAAAGGCTGTCACCAGAGTATGGGCACACTTATGTTTTGAGGTCTTTTGTTTTCCTTTTTTCTTCCTTTTCTTTTCAAAGAGTAGCAAAAAGGTTTAAAATTAGTAAATCAGTCCTACAAGGAAAAAAAATATATGTGTGTGTGTGTGTGTGTGTGTGTGTGTGTGTGTGTATAACATATACACATAGGTAAGTATATATATGATCAATCTTCCTGAAAAATCTTTGGTAACTTTTTAAAGATGTTAATAGAGTGTTTGATCAGTATCTGTTAGGGTCAAATAATTGTGGCCTGATAGAATACTCCGATTATAACATTATTATTAGTAACTAAATCGTTATGCCTTTCTTCCCTCAATAAACAGAAAAGAATGAAGAAGAAGAACAAGAAGCAAAAATGGAACTTAAGCGAAGGCTCAGCCGGAAGGTGATGATTATAGCTGTTAATGAATGTGTGTTGAGATATATTTTTTTAAAATATAAGTTCACCTTCTACATGTGAATCTAATGCTTAGGAAAAACTATTCCTCTTTGCCTGCTAAATAATCATAGACACTGAAATCATCATAATACAGACAATATAATTATGCATATCATGTTAATTTTGAAAAGGTAAAGGATTTTCAATTATATTTACTGATTATGAAAGTACATATTCTGGATCAAAAACTTTTGAAGCATAAAAGGGAACAAGGACTGTGTCACAGAAATCTTCCATTTAGAGAGCCAGATTAACATTTCAGTGTAGACCTTTCCATTTTAAAAAATATAGCCTCAAAATGCTTGCACTTCCCCCATTTAATCTTGGAAATGCTATTAAATGACAGAGGATTGTGAGGCAATTTTGTGCCCATCCTGTGACTATTTGCCACTGGATAATTTATTAGGGAGCTGAACTATTCAGCCGGTGCTGCCCCAGTTGACAGATGGCTTCCTCCCAAAACTCAGGCCACTGTTTCCGTGTATTTCATGAAAATATAAATCTGATTCCAGGAGTGACTTTTTTTTTCTGTGTTAAAATAATAGTCTTTGGAAAAATTAAGCACCATTCGAATTGATATTTCAATGTTAACCCTTGTAATAATCCTTCAGATAGCGCTCTCCTACCTGGACAAGGGCTGACTAAAGTATAACACTGCTGTCAAGTGTGTGGCCTGACCTACATTTTTGAGGTCTGTCTGTGGAGTTCTCAGCAAAAGCATTCCAAGGCAGGAACAGGAAACACTCCGTTCCTATGGAAATTATAAG
>RJWT010048328.1:0-11162 GCA_004365215.1 Cuniculus paca | reverse complement strand
ATAAAGTCAATGTTTTTTTTTTTTGCCTCAAACACTTCACTTTTATCTACCCAAAGTTCATTTGAGAATATAGACATTTAATTGACTTTTTTTTTTTTTTTTGAGACAGGATCTCACTATGCAGTTCAGGCTGGCCATGAACTCACTTTGTAGCCCAGGTTGGCCTCAAACTCACAGCAATCCTCCTGCCTCAGCCTCCTGAGTGCTGGGATTACAGGTGTGAGCCACCACACTTAGCTAGTTAATTCTTAAGGATGCTCAGAGCTTCAGTTGCCAAATACGGCCATATGCACTTGAACATTTTGAACAAAACCAATGAGCAGACCACTGGGCTTAGGTCTTGGGGGCTGCTGTTTGCTCTGTCTTGGTCACTGCCTGGGATCATGCATGGGCATGCATAGTGCTCAGGGCCACTATCATTGTTAGACTTTCACCCGTCTGTAGCTGCTGAAAATGATCTGCAAGAAGTCTTCACTAGCCAAAAATGTATGGGAACGTGTAGGTGGGATCTCAGGTATTTATGCTCCAAGGATGGTCACCTGTGTGTTTCGCTGCAGGTAACACTCAAGAGCTGAAGCTTGACTTGTCCACAGGGCACTTGGCTTTGCGCATGCAGGGATATCCATATCTCTTATTAAAACAACAGACAGAGTGGGAAGGCGCCTTTCAGCTTCTTACAGATGATATAATCCTGCCCCTGTCACATTATTAACTGTCTTTACTGGTTTCTGACTCTCAGAGTCTGGCTATGTTGCCACATGTCAAAGCACATTTGCTCATATTTACTACTAGAGAGACTGTGAGTTAATTTGTGTCTCTCTTTGTTTAAAATAGTGATCCCAGGGCCATTTTATATGTGGTTATGCAATCTCCTTTAAGGCAATAATTTATTTCATATGCTTTTGTTGAGAGGTGCCTTCTTGAGTTCTCAAGTACTGAATTTTTTTTTTTTTACAGTATAGGGGTGTCTTGGTTACTTTTCTCTCATTGTTGAGACAAAATACCTGACACCCAAAGTGAAGGAAGGACAGATTTATTTCTTATAGTTTTGGGGGTTTCAGTCCATACTCAGCAGCTTCCAAGGCAGGGTGGCGTGGCTGAGGGGCAGCTGTTTAGGGGCAGCTGCAAGTGGCAAGAGCGAACCGTGCCAAAGCGGGGAAAAGCACGCCCAATTCTGACCTTACACTGTATATCAGCTCCACCCCTGGGCAGGTGCAGAACTCACACCACCAATCTCAGCACTAGACAATGAATCAATCACAAATGCTAGATTCAGCCGCTTCCATGACTACATGAGACTTGGGGACCACCTACAAACCATAACAGGGGGATTGAACCTAAGGCCTTTGCACTAAGCTACATTTCTACCTCCATTATTTTTTGTTTTGAGTCAGGGTCTCACTAAGTTGCCAGGTTGTCCAAGATGGACTTGAACTTGCTGTCCCCTCCCTCCCAGAGTGTCAGGATTACAGGTGTGTACCACCACATCCAACTCAAGTATTGAATTATTTAGCTTCTTCTGTCACAAAGATTGATTAATTTTTCATCAAACCATTTTTATTTTATTTTGTGGTACACAGATTGAGTGCATTTCTCCAAAGAGGTTATACAGTTAAGCTCTAGACAAAGGGATGTGGGCAGAATTAATGTATGACATTTCCTGTCCTGACCCCGGATGAGGATTCTTATTCTAGTCTATTTCCTCTCCGTCTTCTTTTCCTTTCTTTCTTTAATTTTTTTTATTTTAAAGAGAATAAAAAAAGAAGATGAAAACAATACAGAATTTCAAAACAAGATGATAGGAAATTAACAATGGCTGTCATATTACATATTGTTGTCTTCAAAATAGTTGCTCAGATTACCAGCTATAGGCATTGATCAAACAATATAAGCAATATAGAATGAGTAGTACAATTGTAACAGCAGTCTTGTGTATATATGCGCATTTTTTCCCCTTCCTTCTTTTCTCCTTTCCCCCATTCCAGTTGATCTTTCCTTTTGAGCAGTTTCTTTTCCTTTCACACTATCTATTGTACCTTTTGGATCTTATTTACTCTTTCAGTTTCTTACACTAGGGAGACACTATGATTTTTTTTCTTTCTTTCTTCCTTTCTTTCTTTCCTTCTCCCCCCGCCTCTGTCTCTCTCTCCCTCCCTCCTTTCCTTCCTTTTATGCTGAGGATCCGACCCACGGTTTTGTGTGTGCTTTAACACTGAGCTGTACCACAGTGCCCCTTCCATCTTGTTGAAGAAGATGGGGCTGTAGGTTGAAAGAGCAGATCCCCAGGGGTAGAAAGAGGAGCTTATCAGCATATCCAGTTTACACTTTATGTGTGTGAAAAAATACATTTCTATCTATTAAAAACATTCTATAGTTTCAGGCTTTTGTTGCTGTTTTCTTTTTCTTTCTTTTTCTTTTTTTTTTGATACCAGGGATCGAACTCATGACCTTGCACTTGCCAGGCAGGTGCTTATGCTGCTGAGCTAAATCTCCTGCCCCTACTGTTTTTATAATAGCTAACAGTACTTTAACTACTACAGTCCCTGAGAATTCTTAAGAGAGATGTCAATAGGGGCTCTGCAGTGGCGAGAGCATGCATTTTGGAGTGTGACAAAACTGGGCTTCATATCTCTGTGTTTATTGCTGGGTGACCTCTGAGAAGTGACTTAACTGTTCTGAATGTCAGCTGAGACTGTGTCAAGGCACATGACCAGTAAGGCCTGAGCTATTTGTCTGTACATACTTTGGGCTCATGTGGGAATACTTCATTCTTAATGGTCTCATTCTCGATATAGGAAGGTATGAATGGGATATGAAGGGATTAGGAAATTGTATTCCCCTTCCCCCATCATGGCCAGTGGTTCAATAACTACCTAAACGTTCAGTGGCACAGAGAAAATACAAATGAAATTCATTCCAGTAAGATGTCAGGGTAGTTGAACTGCGTCTCACATCAGTGGACCTTACGGTTAAATCTGCCAGGAGTCCTGTTTGCATTTACCATTGAATGAAAGCATCACATGGTACTGCCCTGGAAAAAAAGGTGAAATATATTTTAGAAGTGAAAGGAGGGTGTCAGTAGCTACAGTTGGCCTGTGAGCAGATCTGTCTGCAGCTGGAGTGCTATAATCTGCATATTACTGATCTAGACCAAAGGAAGTTAAGTTTCTAGCTGCAGACAGAGCCTCACCCTCCCTGGGGAATGCATGCTTAAGAGCCACTTTTGGCTTCTTCCTTTACTAGCACTCAGGGGTGAGAGGTTCAGGCTGGGCCAATAGGTGTGAAATACTTTCTCTTATCAAGTCTTTGGGCATTTTCTTCTTTGGGAGTTACTCAGTCTGTGATATAATCAGAGAGCTCAATTACTTGGCCCACCTAAAGTTGGAAGAACAGAGTAGTGAGGAATCCAATTTGCTGGGGAGTCAGACAGTTCTGAGCCCCAGTGCTTTCAAATTTTAGGTTCTATTGTGAGTAAATGTTGACTTACAGAGACTGGTTAAATTGCTCAATGTCATGAACTATCTTTATGGAAATATATTTGAATTATTTCCTGCTCATAGGGCCTGTCTTGTAAGCTAGACTCATAGGAAGCTACCTCCATAGTCTTAGGACTGGATTATCCAGACAACTATTTCACATGTTACCTTTGTTTTGACTACACAGACAAAATCAGATTGTGGAACCTGGGTTGAGGCAGTAGCTCAGTGTAGAGCACTTGCCTCCCACATGCTGAGGCCCTCCACTACCATGAAAATAAAACAAAAACAAAAATAGCAGAAAAGACAGAACTTCCATTACGTTGGTTTCCACATGCCCTTTACTTTGTAAAAACAGCTGAAATTGTTCATCCAGTCTATTTGTATCAACTTTTAACAATAAATAGAAAAAGATGGAAATTTAACTTCATATTTTAATGATGTTAAAGAAAAATGAGCATGCTTTTATTTAAAAAGATTCATGTATGGGAATAATGTCACCGTTTTTATATTATCTGGTATTATTCATCTGGAATTTTCTGAGAACTCAGGTTATCTAGGTCAAGGATAAAAATCACATAGCACCAGTGGAATGCTGCTGGATTAAGATTCTATCCTATTCTTTTGTATGTAAATGAATTGTTTATCCAAGAAAGAGGTTGTGACCAATGCTATTTTTTCCCTCAAGCTTTCTTGGATTGCCAGGTGCAGGGGCAGACTAGATCTTTGACAAGAATAGAACTGAGAGATGCAGGTGATACAAAGTTCCTGACTTATGAGATATCTTATCAGTACCAAACTCCTAAGGAGTGGAGATTGCTGCTGCCAGTATGGTGATTTTGTTAGTCATAAAAAGGTACATGAACTGGGCGTGGTGATGCATGCCTGTAATCCTTGCACTCAGGAGGCAGAGGCAGGAGGATCACTGTGAGTTTGAGGCCAGCCTAGGCTACATAGTGAGACCCTATCACAAATAAAACAAAACAAGACAAAACAAAACGAAACAGACATGTGAACTGTGGGGCCCTCCAAGGTCAATCTTAAATGGAGGAAAACAGGCAGAGGCGACCAGGAACTTCATGTGCACTCACTTGTGTCCTAGGCTTTCTTGTTCTCCCAAAGAGCAAGAGAAAATGATAACCACTCTTTTTCTTACCCAGGTTCTGTGTGTGTGTGTGTGTGTGCGCGCGTGAGCGCACATTCACAGGTGTATAAATGTGCATGCATGTAACAATGTTATAGCTAATCTCAGATATTTGGGGTGAATGGCAAATCCCAGTTCAATGGTGTGATGCTTGACCTCTTCAGCCAATCTCTGCTATCGTTGTCACAAAACACACACAGAGAATCATCTGCAGTTCACCAAGGAGGAAGTGAAGCCAGCTATAACCTACTGTTGGCCACTTACCCCACACCCTGTGAGCTGGCCCTGACCAATGGCTGTTTTTTCTGAGGACAGCATGAGATTGCACAGAGCAGTATACACTGGGACCACTGAAGGTGGACCTTAAGAGTTCTTTAGTGTGCTTGGGTGACTCTCAGAAACTGGTCCGAGCTTCCTGTGCAGGTACTTCTAGGCCAGATGCTTGGACAGCCCTGGCACAGTGGCTGGTGGTCTTGGCTTGAAGACAGGCCTGGAATGTAGCTCCTCACTTGCATCCTCCTCTTCTGTGTGCTGAGACTAAAGAATAGGGTGTTATTCTGGCCATCTGCTTTCCTTCAGGACAGGGCTTGTGGGCAAGGGCCTTCTAAACTTGTGTAACTGAGCAGAGATCTCTCTGGAGTGCCTGAACTCAAACTCTCACCATGCGGGAAAGGCCGAGCCCTGCCACACATTCCTTATCTGCAGTCAGTTTGACATTTTCTACAGTGAACAGTGTGTTCTGTAGCCTTGTGACATGCCTAATTTGTGCTGTATTTTGAATATTCTTGAAAATGTCCATCTAATGAGAGGAAAATAATGTGTGTCTCCATAGATTCTTGTCTCCACGTGCAGATCTTTCGCTGGCAGAAGTCACATTAATGCTAATGAAATCTGAACGCTGAAGCCATGTTCTGCAGTGGAGGGATAGTCTCCCCTGTGTGGAAACACATTTTCTTCTCATTAGCCCCACCATCTTTATTAATATTAACAGTAATAAAGAGAATTAGGCAGGCTAGCTTCTGGCAGAACCCAGAATTAATGCGGAGGGAGGAAGATAAATGGCTGCAGAGTTAAGATTTACTTTGATCATGAATGAGCTGCATCCTTCCGAGACCCCCTTAAGAGTTACCTTGTTCTTAATGAGGAAAACTGACACTCACTCTCATCCTGTGCCTGTTAGTGCTAATGAAGAACTGCTCACAGCCGAATCGCTAGTTCTAGAGAAAGACTCTATCTTGTGGTGGTTTTATAGCTGGTGTGTGTGTGTGTGTGTGATGTATATGCACGCTACATTCTTGTATCTGTAGTCAACAGTCAATTTAATCAGAATTTGTTTGTCATGGGAAGGTTTGCTATGGGGGTCCATTGTCTAATGCCTATCTATACTTGTGTCATAGATTTAATGTCCTGATGATTGTCTCACCCTATGAAATATTTTAAAGGGAAATACAGTGAGGCAAGTGGGGGATGAGCCAGGGAAACTTTCTTTCACAGCAGAAGAGAAATTTTCATGCTGTGGGAAAGTCAATCAAAAGTGGCAAATGATGCATCTCCCACTGACTCCTTTCCCCTTGGAAGTTTCTCTAATTTTTGCTGTTTATTCAAGCATTGAATGTCACTACTTCAAATCTCCCTGCTGTTCCCAGGGATGTTTGTGACTCTAAGAAGGGTTAAGACACCTGTATGTTGTCCCCAGGCAGCAACTCACAAAAACGATGAGGGAGTTGGAGACCAGGAGAGGACACAGTTCCTTGAGACTGGCCATTCTATTCCTGTGAGCAAGGCCTGTGCCCTGGAGATTCTTGTTAGGGCTGGAATGAATCAACTATGGTCCATCCATTGGAGGCAGCTGATTATTCTTGGAAGACAGGAATAGAGAACATCTCTGGTTGAACATCGGTGCCTTATCATGGAGCTGTTGTCAGCAATGATGTCTCGGACCTCCTTTCCTGGGGGGGAAGGTGCCCAGGGAGCCTCCATAGTGTGTGATACAAAGGGCCCCACTCCAAGGTGAAGATGCTGGCTGGGGCTTGTGTGCTGACAGAATAATTGCAGTGTCATTGGTGTGACGCAGGTGATGAAGAGCCTAGAGTGCTCTTAGGCTGCGTGAGCAGAAGATGCCTTCTAAAGTGGAGGGCGTTGCAGCCACAGGAGGGTCCTGCCTGAGAACTGAATTCAATTCTGGGTGCCACACGTGTGGCACCCAGAACAATGTAGACAATCAAAACATATTCAGAAGACGGCGTCCAGGGCAGGGAGAGGATGCGAAACTCTGTCACATTTGGAAATCTTGGAGGAACTGAGGGTGCTACTTCAGTCGTGATTTTAGGAAAGTGCAACCATCTGCTGTCACAGGAGAGAGGAATTACATTCTTTTTGTGGACCCTAAGGCTCAGGGATCTGGGATCTTTGGAAGAAATCATAGAAAAAAACCTTTTTGTTGTTGTCATTGCCTATGAGGTAAATATTTGCAACAGTTATAAATGCCTAAAAATATTCCAGGTTGTTGTTATTGTGGATAATCATGCCAAATCCTGCAGTTGTGACATGCCTGTTTTGAGGTTGTGAAAGTTTTGATTCAGTGTACAGAGGTGACTGTTGTGGTGCTGTGGACATTTTACCATGCCTATAAGGGTGGAATCAAACTTTTTTGGTGACAGCAGAACATAGCAAATAGTTTTATATCTATGATTGAACTTCTCATTTTAAACAAAGACATCATTGGCTCATTTCCCCATCTCCTCTCTTAGTCTCCTCTCCTCCCTCTCCCGGGCTCTCTCTTTGGGTCCACTCACCATTCACTTGTCCATTTTGGTTGGCACAAAAATGGGATGTGATAACACTGAAGATGAGTGACAGATCTCTGGGGTGGAGCTGGGTTAGAGCTGGAAACACTAAAAGGCTTCATAGCTTTATTTGTATTTTGGAGTGGTTGGCATTTTGTGCTGTTGCCCAAAAGCCCAATTGTAATTTTATACTTTATATGTTGAGATGGCCACGTGTCAAAATGGCCTTGTCTAAATGCTTCTGCACATTCATCAAGTATATCACACAAGGAACTCAAGCATCATAGGGGTGGTTGAACATGGTTATTTATAAGCTATTTTGTAATTCTAACATTCTGATGGGCCAGGGGTATAGCTCAGTAGCATAGCACCTGCATGCCAGGTGTGAGGCTGTGAATTTGATCCCCGGAACCAAAAAAAAAAAAAAAATCTGAGCTCAAACTTGAAGTTCTCAGATGTAGGTCCTGGGACTATGTCAGTCTGTGATAGTTCTCTCCATCTGCATTAAAAATGCAGAAAATAATAGCAATGGATTTTGTTTTCTCTAAAGATAAATCCAATTTTAAGTATTTCTTAATTCTGAGATAAGGGCCTTTATATTCTTGTTTTTTGTAGTTAAAATCTTTTTGTAATAATGCTGATAGTTGGTGGTATTTAAAAATGTCAGTGGACAAAATAAATATGCTATCTCACTAGTACTTATTTTTTTTCTTTTTACTTACATATAAAATCCCAAAGTCTGGGAACCTTGATTGAAGTCACCAGTTTATTTATTTGTTTGAACCCAAATTGTTTGTGAAACAGGCACGGGCACACTAGGTCCTCCTTCTCAAGGCACGCTTACGGAACTCAGAACTCGCATAGGCTAATGCAGGTCCCTGGTCTTTGTAGCTGGAAATGCCAAGCTTTGTGTGATGCTGATGTTATGAAAATGAGTCCTGATGCAGGGATGGAGCAGAGGTAAATCTCTGCTTTTGTCTTGTGTTTGCATTGTCTGTCACTTTCCAGTAGCCCAACTGAAGGCTAGCCAGGGAGCCTTGGCGTGTTTCTTCAGAATCTGAGGGACCTGTGTCCCCTGGAAGCCAACCTGTGACCTGTCGACTCTGGTGTGAGTGGGTTGGGGGCTGGAGCTGGTGGTTGGGGAAGAGACCTGAGAAGTGAGGAAGAGTCTTGCAACACAGGTGTGAACTCAGTCCTCGTGTGATAGGGCTGCACTTTCCAGCCAGGTGTGAGGCCTCACCCTGCATCAATGAAATTGTGAACCGCTGTTGATGGCAAAGTTTTCCAGGTGGTTCTCAGATAAGGACAAGGCTGTGAATTAGGTGCTAAGCTCCGAAGGGGATGCTTTGAAAAGATCAGGGTTATCATTCATTCGTGCTGACTCCTATCAAAAATTGCCAATCTCCCCCTTCACCTTTCCAGGAATCATTACAGCTACCAGGGACTTTGGCTTGTGCCCAACAGAGGGACCTGTTAACCATGCTTGCCTTTTGTTGCCGTATCTCAACAAGGGAAGTCATACAGTGTTGAGGCAAAGAGTTCAACTTTGGAAGAAATTTTTACCTTGTGCAAAGAATCACAGAGAAGGATGTCAGGGGCAGCGGTGTTTCTCATGGTAGAAAGGTAGGAACAGCCCAACGTCTATCATTAGGGCCAAGCACATCAGCATGGCATGAGGCAGAAACCCACCTAGCAGCTAAAGCGAGCAAATCAAGTCTGCATTGTCGTATCCATTCAAATGTCAGTTTGCATGAATAAAGGAAGCTAGAGAACGGCACATACAGAATGCTGCTGTCGACATGAATGGAGTACAACTCTCTTCTGTTTTGAGGTTATCGGTACGTGTGATTAAAAGCTGAAAGACCAGTTAGATTCATTATACTGGCTGTCTTTGGGGAGAGAGAAGAGCAGAACTGGGGAGAGGTTCAGAGGACACATCAATCGTGTTTCTGTGCCTGTCATAAAAAAAATCAGCAGGAGTAAATATGACCATGAGCCACTTGGTATCAAATCCTGGCTCTGCCACTTGCTGTGTGTGTGTGTGTGTGTGTGTGTGTGTGTGTGCGTGTGTGTGTGTGTGTGTGTGTGTGTGTGTGTGTGTGTGTGTGTGTGTGTGTGTGTGTGTGTGTGTGTGTGTGTGTGTGTGTGTGTGTGTGCGTGTGTGTGTGTGCGTGTGTGTGTGTGTGTGCAGGAGACTCCTTTTGGGGCCTTAACCTCCTTATCTGTGAAGTGAGGGCAGCATTCTGCACAGTGCCTGACACATGATAATTGCATGGTATGGGTCAATTCTCATTACAAATACAGCCTCCAATTGAGACAATTTGGGGTGACCACCCCCATTCAGCCTTGAAACCCATTCAGATGTTATCCCATCAGGACACCTTTCCTAACTGTTCCAGGTTAAGTGTTCCTGTGATATCTCATTCTACCCTGCGCCGTAGCCTGAACATTATCATATTCCAGTGATGATAGTGATGAGTGCTTTTTGAACATTTACTATACGCCAGATACTCTTCCAAGTATCTTACATGCATGATCTCATTTAATTCTTGCAACTCTAGAACTCAGTATCTCATCCTTCCCATTTTATTTTAGAATTCCCCGTTTGTGTTCTCCCTCCCCGGAAAGGTGGCAGGGACTGTGACTGATTAGGACACTGTCCCCTCAGTGCTGAGAACAGCACCTGAGATGAAGAGGTCATTTAAGGAGTAACTGAGTGAAGAATGAACGAGGTCCCAAAGTTGACAAAGCACCATCTGGCCCCTTGGTACCACAAGCCTGGAAGGTGAGGTGCCGGGAAGGGTGTTGTACGGGCTCCTCGGCTGTCCATCCTCAGCACCACATGTCTCAGGGACAACACAGAGAAGTGTGCCACTGTCTTCACTTAGGTATGAAGTGGTTTCTGATGACTTTAGTTGAAAATACGCCGTTTTCCAAAGCATCTGACCTCTCTGACTCTTGCTTTCTGCAGTGCTCAGCTCCTTGGTGTTTCCCGGGATGGTTTTCCTCACCTCGGGACACAGACAGCCCCAGCATATACCGTTAGCCAGTCCCGAGTGTCTCCTGCTCCAGGAGGGCAAGCCTGGGTCTGTGGTCTCTTCTGTCCCCAGAGCCCAACCTGAGGCTTGGTCCTTTGCACCGCCCTGCCCTTATGTGAGGAGCAAGTGGGAGGCGGAAGGGCTGAGATGGAGTGGGCTACTGAAATTCAATTCAGTATTTAAATCCACAGTTGGTGCTGAAAGGACTGTGGCTATTGCTTTCAGGTCTGCAAGTTGAGGACTTTCTCTGCCTTGGGGCTGAAATTCTCAGAAGCAATTTTGATCAGTGGGCAACCTGCTGCGGCAGATCACTCCTGCTTCTGGGGGTGGGGGGCTTGCAACTTGCCCTGTGCGCAAGTCAGGCCCACCCAGGGCATTTCAGTGACTGTACTGCCCAGCCCCCTCGGGACTCCTGGGAAGGAGCCCTGAGAGCTTGTGTGTCTACAGCAGGTGCTTTTCTTTCAAGTTACCCCTCAGCCAATTTCTAATGTTCCTAATTTGTTTAGAGAGGGAGTTTGGACATATCTACCTTTCAGGTGGAGAGAATTGTTCAGGCTTTTTTTTTTTTTTTTGGTCCTGTACTGGGGGTTGAACCTGGGGCCTTTACCCTTAGCTACATCCCTGATCCTTTTTTTAATTTACTTTTTATTTTAAAATTTTGAGTCAGGGTCTTACTAGTTGCTGAGTTACCCAAGCTGGGCTCAAACCTGTGATCCTC